>PVKS010017437.1:0-42032 GCA_004027875.1 Aplodontia rufa
ATTCCAGTGCTGTGGCCCCTCAGGAGAAGGAAATGGAGCCCACCATCTTTAGCGCTCCGAAGTTCCAGCTTGAGGCCCTGGCTCCATGGCTTTCCCCATGACCTCAGGGGCAGGGACAACCCAAGCTGGAGCACGTGCCAGCTGTGTTGATTTAGGGTGACCCACTTTGGCATCAGTGTTCTTTGTGGAATGAGGGTCACTCCACAGGGTTAATGCAACAATTCAATTTGATAACCTACACCAAGGTTGACAAACGTATTTCAGTGATTGACAGCTCCAATCATCTGGAGCACCGTGTTAAGTATTCTGATGATAACACATCTGATTGCAAGGAAAGAATGTTGGATTAAGATGGTCTAGGATGGGGGATGATGGCCCAGGAGAGCCTCTCCTCTCTCTTCTGCTTTTCCCTTCTGCACATGTAGGGTATTCATCAGGACCTTCTCTGTTACAAGAGACTTAGGAAATTTAAAAGCTTAGGTCAAAATGGGGCTTCACTGGAAGGATGCTAGAGTATCTAAAGGAATTGGATGAGAGCTTTATGAACCAGGAGAGCGATCCTGCCACCTTAGGATAGGAACCAGCAACAGCAATCAGTCAGGATATCAGAATACACAAGCCTTCTCCCTTCTCTTCTTCCCTCCATTCTCTCCTCTCGTTTCCTGTGTCTCCTCTGCTTGGGTCCACACTCACTCTCTGGCCTTCAATCCCTTTGCCCGTAAGTTTTGAGGGATGGCCTCAAGTCGATGGTCCTTTCCTCTGGCAAGCTCCCAGGTCCCCTAACATGTCAGTGCCTCTTACCATTCAGCCTCCAGGCCTACTTATGATGCCAGTTACTGTTTGGATGCCAACTGCCAATCCCATGCACGTGCTGCTCCCTCAAGCCCAGGCAGGGCAGACACAACTGCCGTTTCCTCTAGTGCCCCACTTGGAGAAGCAATTGTGTGCAATGTGCTTCACCAGTGAGTAAGTAACTAGGGACATTTTTAGTGCCTTTCATCCAGTTTAGCAGAAGCCATAGTGCAATTTAAATAGGGAAGCTGGTAGGACTCAAGAGGTTAGGACCAAAGGCTCATCACTGAAGAACCAGCCTCCGAGTTTCCTTTGGAGCTTGAGACCATTACACACTGCACAACGGAAACAAAGGGTGAGACCTCGCCAGTCCGCCAAAGCCACTGTGAAACAAGGGAACTCTGCTAGGGAAGAGCAGATCTTTGGTTTAGCAAACACCTCTTAATTTACTCCTGCTTGAGTAGGAGGGAGTTAGGGTTGTTGCTTTTGCTTCCAACAATCCCATAAATAAGAATGAGTGGCTCCATGTAACCCTAAGAAACTTAGATCACTCATTCATTCATTCACAAATATTTACCGAGTGCTCCTACTGTCCACATACCACTCCAGAAGATGGAGAGGCAGCAGACAGCAGACAGAAATCTCTGGCCCTGGGGCTTACATCCTAAGGAGGCGGAAACAAGCGATAGGGAAGTAAAACCTGAGCTCTGCTAGGTGATGCCAAGTGACGAGAAGGAGGGGTGGCAGGGTTAGTGCAATTTGATTTCCAGCAAAGTTTCAGCCAGAAGCTAGCTCTTCTAGTCCCTAGGGCTGCTGCAATATAGCACAGAAACTGAGTGACCAAAAGCAACAGAAATACATCCTCTAATGTCCAGTCCCGGCATTAAACTAGACCCATTTGCTCTTAAGTTCTCCAAGCACTTTACTTCTCTCTTTACCGCAGCCAAAGGCCTCCAGGCGCTTCCCACCTTCCCTCTCTTTGAGTCAAGGCTATTAATGTTTAGAGTCCTTATTTCTATTGCCATACCAGAGTCCTTATTTCTGCAGTCGAGGCTCTTACTGCCTGCATCTTCTACCGCTGCTGATCTCTCCGCCGTCTCTGCTGCTGCTGCCTCTCTGACTCTCAGGCAGCTTGCGGTCGTCTCTCTGCTTTCCTCCTGACTGCTGCTTGCTTCTTCCATGCTTCTTCTTCTCTGACTGCTTCAGGACAGGGCTGCTTGCTTGCTTGCTCTACCTGACTAGTCGCTACTCTATTTATCCGTTACAACAGCCAATAGGGGTACAGTGCAAACACATTTATCCAATTGTACAAATGAGTGACCAAATAGCTTAGTCATGCGGTCAGGCATTACATCGCTAAGGAAGATACAAGCCAGCTGGGTCAGAGTTGTTTACCACCAATTCTTTTACAAGCCAGCTGGACCTCATGTTGGGGGAATCCCCAACACTTTAAGAGTTCAGGAGGCCAAAAGCCCAAGCGTGAGCAGGGTAGGTCTTTTCAGGAGGCTTTGGGGAATGCAGTTCCCTTTTTCTCTCTCTTCTCTCCTGTGTTCCTGTGGTGTTGAAAATCCTGGCCTTCCTTGCCTCCTGCAGCATGACTCCAGTCTCCACCGCTGGGGCCACCTGGCCTGCTCCCCTGTGAGCCTCCTCTTCTTTAACATGCAGTAGTTGGATTTAGGCCTCAGCCTACTTCATTATGACCTCATCAGCACTAATCACATCTATAAGGACCCTATTTTCAAATAAAGTCACATTACGAAGTTCCAGATGGATGCGAATTGGGGAGAGGCATGCTACTACTCAACCCTACGCAGTAATATTTTATTTAATAAAGACCTCAAGTGAGAAAACAAGCATCTCATCAGCTGGGGGGAGAATGTTCTAGAAAGGAAAAGAGATAATGAAAAGGCTCGGAGGGGAGGTGTGTGCTGGGGCATTCCTCCTCCAATGAAGCTAATAAAATAGACTCCTCCAGGATACACCATGCAGCATTACCAAACCCCCTTACCTTGTCCTCTAAGACAAGGAAACAACCACACCTACTGACTGTAGGATGCCCAGTGTCACAGGGCCCCAATCTTAACCGCTGTTAACTCCCTGTCCCATCCAGCCGCCATTTTCCAGGCTGCTGAACTTGTCCAAAGACAAGTTCAAGAGCCATATTGCTCTTTCTTTACTCTCCTTGCCTCATCATTTTGGGCTTTATAGGAAGATCTGGATAGGGACTCCAGTTAAGACTTCTTCCAGAAGCCATGTCCTCAGCTCAGCCATGGGGCTGTGGGGAAGGAAGTGCTAACTGGCCTTTGCAGCTCGTAGAAGCATGATGTCTTCTTTCCCATTTTGGTATTGTTCCTTACTGGGGGTAGTTCTCACAAACACACCACAGGGCAGAGGTGATAGAGCCCAGCAAAATTGGGGCTGAGCCCTGAAGTTAATGTCAGATCAAGACCCGCACCAATTCTTCACAAGGACTGTAATTGTGAAGAAGCTGGCCCATGGTCTGCTTGATAAACCTTAGGTATTATTATTATTGATGCTGCTCTCATGGCACCTTCTCCCTCCTTACTCCATCCAGTGTCACTTTCTCATGAGTCTGTGAGCCTCTTGAGGGCAGGAGCTAGCTTCCTCAGGAAACTGAAGGCCTCAAACCATCTCTCCAGCACATGCAATCACCCTGCCTCTGCCAAAAGCTCTAAGAAACAGAATCGCCTGCAAGCCTGAGGCCAGCAGCAGCCCAGAGCTGAAGGGGAGGTGGCTCAGGTGCCCTTGAGGACCTTTGGGACAGTTCTTGACCTGAGCTGTATTCCTGAGACCTCCATAAAATATAAAGACCAGTATATTTAGAAGCCAATAAAAATAGAGAAAAAGTCAACGGGTACAGAGACATAGAAACACCCCATGGTAGTTCAGAAAGAGAGTTGGTCTTATCTGCCTTGAGAAGATTTGCCAACCCAGCCTCAGTGTCTAGACCTGGGGGGCAAAGGGGAGAGCAAAGGATTGACTTCACTAAAAATCCTCGACAGGTATACACTTTGATATCCATGTAGGAGGTAAGAAATATTTTCCATCTTGTAGATATGGAAATTGAGGCTAAAAGAGAACAAATTGGCTCCCAACATCACAAAATCCATAAGTGACTCCCACTCTCGTGACAATCTGCATTGCAGAGCCCATGCTGCCTGAGGGACACAGCCTAGGCAGCAGGGACACCTGGACAGGGCCTTGCACTCCATCCTGGATTTCTCCATCTGTACAGAACAGCCTTTTCTTGCTGCTCCAAAAGCATTGTGAAATCCCCTTCTAGTTATCTCCTCAGCAATCACTAGGACAGGGCTCCAGGGCTCCAGACGATTGTATTGAATTGAACTTTCTGAATAAGACAATCAATACCGCAGCCCTGCCTAATCTAGGTGGCTTATTCTTCTGAGCCTCTGGCAGAATAACTCCTGCCCTAATCACCGCTCCCAGAGATGGATCACAGTGTGGGCCCTTCTGCCTCCCATAAGCTCATCAACCCCCGTTATTAATCAAGTTATACTTGCCAGGTGATTGGAGCAGGGCTTGCCCATTGGAAGGGCTAGATGAATGGAAGCAATTGCTCTTACTGCTCTGTGCTTATCTAAGAGAAATCAACTTGAACCATCGCCCAGGGCAGCCCTGAATGGGGCAAAAAGCTAAATTGTAGAAAGTTCAGAGGCACACCAGGCAGCCCCACCCTCCTCTGTCCACACCTGCTGGGGAAGCTGCCTCCAGGAATTGTTGGAGGCCATCAGCCTGGGACATTGATGCACACCAGCTCCCTGGTACCTGGAGGCAGCCCTTAAGAGAAGCAGGTCCTTAGCCTCCCTGAAGAGCTCAATTCTGCAGAAAGCTTTGCTGTCTTCACCAGGTCCCAGATGGCATGGATTCTCTGCCGTCCCTGGCTGGACACAGCAGTGAGCCAGAATCCCCTGACCCTCCCCAGCTGCCCACTCTCTCCTGCTGTGGCTGACCTCACTCCGGGGGCATTCTCCAGGGTGAGATCTGTGTCATCGCTGCCCAGCCACCCCAGCCTCCGCGTGCTCACCACACAGCATGGGCTCTCTCAGGTCCCAGGTATCTTCAGGCACCGCACAAATGGAAATTTTAGTGGAGGTGCTTTTATGCCTCCTGGGATCCACCCCTCAGGGATTCACTGGTCCTGGTGCAGTTGTCAATTACAGGCACCTGAGCCTGGGTCGCCAATCAATCAAATCGCCCCACTCCTCCACCACAGTGACAGGTGCAGGGAGCCAAATTGAGATGACCATTTTCATCTTCATGACCTTTTCTCCAGCGCTTATGGGAAAACAGATCTCCCTTTGGGAGGAGAGAGCAATAAGAACACAGAGAATGAAGCAGGTGGGGAAAAAGTGCTGGGTTTGTGTCACTTGCCCCTGAAAGTTGCCAAATCCCCAGAGTCAGAAGTCAACCTGCAAACGCAGTCCAGAACACTGCCCCAGTGGAAGTCCCAACTGTGAAATCACAGCAGCCTCCACAGGCCTGTGTCACCAGCCCCACTGCCTTGTTCTTCACCACAGGCCACCTGCAGCTGCAGTTCCTGTGTGAGCTGGTGCCTTCCTGCCCCAGTACCTCTTACTCCACCTCATGGTGTCCTCAGGCCAGGAAGTGTGCTCAGCCCTGAGTTAACAAGAGCTACCCTCTGTTGAGGAGGACTAGAGAAACGATTGCCCCCTTCCTTGGCCCTCAGTGGCACACCACCACTCAGGTGAGTCCTACTCTCCTGAGAGGCCTTATTCAAATTGAGCCCTGATTGCTCACAGCATTAGCACTCTCACTGATTCCCCCTTTGGTGACTTTTCCCCTCTCCTTCCCCCACACACCTGTGCTTCTTATAGTCTCTGAGCTATTTGTATCAAATCCTTTTCATCTGTGTCTCCTTAGGAGCTTACTCCTCTCTCCTGACCAAAGCACACCTGTTAAGTTGTACCTAAAAGGGAAGACATCATACAATGATGTCACTTCCACTTGGCCTTGCACAAATGCACTGCTTAAGGCCAAGCCAAGGGGCAACTCTCAAGGCTAGGTGCTGAGCCAGGGCCAGCTGTTCCCACTGGGTCAGCCTGCGGGCCTGGCAAGCACTCACTGCCGACGCAACGTCACGGACTCTTTCCTCTGTTACCTCCATGCACCGTTCATGATTTCCAAACTCTTTTACATTTTCTAAGAGTCTTTTCTTGGGGGACTTTTTAACAAATGAGGTTTACTGTGTGCCCACCTGTTAATTTCCAGGCACGCATGCTATCTTAGCTCTCACCTTGTCCCCTCAATGGGCACAGGAGACTCTGATCAAGTCAAGTTGGAGGCTGTCACCGAGGCTGAAGGGCCTTCAGGGGAGCCTCTGATTCTTCTAACAAGAAACTAAGCTGACCCCGTGTTCAGCACTGGCCCTGCGCACATCGGAACAAGGCTGAAGTGGGAGAGGAAAGAGGCTGGGCTGGTTGACCTCGGGAGGCTGGCCCTGCCCACCTGCAGAGGGCTGATGAGGAAGTGAGTGTGTGGGCTCACCTCCCTCTTCCCTTCCATTCCTCCCCGAGCTCCTTCTGCCTCTGCATTTGTTCCTCCATCCGCCTGGGAAGCTTCTCCAGCTCATCTCACTGTTGACGCAAGCATCCTTCAGTTCTCAGGACAGCGTCAACTTTTTGGAGGCCTTTTCTAGAGAACCCATGAGGATGCCTGCCGCCAACAGCCATTCACCACCTCCCTGTTCGCTTTCTTCACGAGTACTTACCTCTATCCGGAAGTGTCTCGTCTGGTCATCTCTTCACTTATTGTATGTCCCCCAACCAACTTCTCCTCAATAATGGAATTCCATAAGATAGGAGCTTAGCCTCCTAGTGGTAAGGTGCACATGCAGCCTTTGTCTTAGCTCACTCAAGCTACTGTAACAAAATACCATGGGTTGGGTGGTTTACGAACAACAGAAATCAATTTCTCACCATTCTGGAAGTTGAGAAGTTCTAGGTCAAAGCTCGGGCACATTCAGCATCTGATGAGGCCTGCCTCCTTGTTCAGAGACAGATAGCTTCTCCCTGTAACCTCACAGAGCAGAAAGGTACAAGGGAGCTCTCTGGAGGCCCTTTTAAAAGGACACTAATTCCATTCGCGAGGGCTCTACCCTCATGACCTAAATTTCCTGCCCTAAAGATGCTGCCTCCGAACACATCACACTGGGGACTAGGCTTCAGCATGTGAATTTGGGGAGGACTCAGGCACTTAGTCTACAGCAGTTGGCAGAATTCCCAGCTCCTGGAGTATACACACGATCTCTGGGTTTTCGACTGGACAGTTATTTAGGGATTGAGCAGATGTAGATACATTCCCAAATCTGGAGATCATGTGGGTGGGCCTGGAGGTAAGACTGAGAAGTCAGAGGGAGTCAAAGCGGAGGCTTCGACCAGGGAGATTATCTGTTGCTTTGGAGATAGCAAGAGACATATGTCAAGGAATGCAGCTGGCAACCAGGCAGATGGACAATAGAGAAGCAGGGACCTCAGTCCTACGACCTCAAGCAACTGGATTCTGACACATCTGTGAGCTTGGAAGAGGACCCAGGGCCCCAAGAGGACTCTGCACCTTGTCCAGATGCCTCGATGTTGGACTGCAGGACCCAGAGCAGAGAAGAAAGCCACACCCTGCCACACCTCAGACCTTTGGAACTGAATAAATAAGGGATGCTTTTAATCCACTCAGCTTGTGGTAGTTTACTACATAGCAAAAGAAACCTATTACATCTGGAACATTTTCATTTAAGTGGAGAATGACAGCGAGTCAACCCTTAAGACTCCATAATCCCCCTCGAACCCCACGCTCTGTTTCCTCCCCCAGCTTGCTCCTCTCCCTTGCCTCCTGATGTCAGCACCCAATCAGAAGCAGGGGAGAGGAGTGATTCCTGGAGCAAATCAGGTAGGAAGAGCAGGCTGGGGCTGCGGGGAAGGCCAACGGTATGGCCCGCCTCCATCATTGCCAACCGAATACATTCAAGTCACCTTCTGAGAATGTTTCTGTGTTGTCCTCCACACCAACACTCCCGGGTGAGGCCCTTTCCCCTGGAAGTGCATTCATGATCAACCTGCAGTATTACATCCTGATGTTCTCAAAGTACTTCTGCAAGAGACCTCAAACTTTTTTGGTTGAGACTAGGGGTCAGGATGAAGGAAAGGCTATGTGAACTCTGCTCACTGTTTTGAAAAGAAAATCCTGTGCCACCTCCATGCAAACAGAGAAGGCCCTGATAGAAATGAAGATTTGCAAGTGAAATACTGCCACCCACAGGAAGAGAGAAGCCTGACAGACAGCAGAAGGGCAGGAAGACAGATTTCTATTCGACAGTCTGCTTGGAAAACGGAAGTTATTCATGGGTTTTCCTCATGTGGAGAACATACAAAAACCAGAAAACATTCGGAAGGAGAATTGAAATTTTACAAAATCTCATACACGAAAACAAATATCCGTGTGGAGATCGAGGCCCAGCGATGGGCTCTCTAGATGCCCTCAACTAAAGCTAATGAGCTTCAGTTGGTGTGAGTGTAATGACGCTTTCATTTGGGGGCGTCGGATGGAGAAGAGCTCCTCATCTGTGGACTTCATCCTAAAATATAAAACTTCCTTTTCATTCCTTTGGCATTCAAGTACCGCAGAAATGTTTGATCTTCAGGATCTTTGAAGACGATATATTTCCTGGGGCTCATCAAGAACACAGGGCAATGATCAAACTGGCCACTGAGGTTAAAAGGACATCTTCACAGCTATGTGAAAAAGATTCTTAATTTTCCTAACAAATTCTAACTTTTATTCTGTGACGTGGAAAAAAGAGAGAGACACCAAGCTTCCTATAGACTGGTTCCAAACGGATTCAGGCATTTGTGCCTATGTGCTTGTGTTTTTGTGAGGATGTGTTTAGGGAATAAAAGGGGGAAATGTTACAAAGAAACAGCCCTACTCTTCATCTCTGAGCCGTGACATTGTGGATGACATTCTCTTCCTCGTTTCTTTAAATGTGAATTATTTCACAATCAGAAAAAAGCTATAATTTATAAAGCTTTCTAAAAACAAAATTTTGAAAAAATTTAAGTGACTATGTAGGCCATTGCTGGTGGCAATTTAAATATGTGTACATAATTTCTGAAACATTCAGAACAGTGCAGGTCAGCAGTTCTGACACTTTTGATCTCTGAGCCATGAAATCACCTTTACAAGCTTAAAAAAAATAGGAGGACCCCCAAAGAGGTTTAGTTTGAGTGGACTATATCCATTGATTTTTACCGTATTATAAATTAAAATTGGAAAAAATTAAGTTTTTGGTTAAAGGATAATGAACTCATATATTAAAACATTTTATGAAAAATAAGTATTTTCCAATGCAAAACTAATTTTGTGAGAACAGCATTGTTCTCAGTCTTTGCAAATATTTCTCATGTTTCACAATTGTATTGTCATCTGCTTCTGGATCCATCTGTTGTGCTGTATTATTTTGATTGATATGTGTGAAGAATAGCTGGCCTCGTGACAGATGGATATATACCAAAGGGAAGTACAATTTAGTATCCATTTCAGATATTTGCGGGTGTTCTTTCTAGAAGACCTTCCCAGGGACACTGCACGTCATGTGTCCATCACAGGTCAGTAGGGGTCGGGGAGGAGGCTCACTTCAGTCCCAGGGGACCCAGGCTGCTGGAGCACCTTTGGTCTTGGATCTTACCGTCGTCACCCCACTAGAGGGCAAGGAGAGGTCTAGAGGATCCTGCACTGGCAATTAGCTCTTCCACTCAGAAATGACACCATTACTTTTACTCTACACTGGCTGGAAGAGTCACAAGGCCTCAACCAACCACTGGAGACTGGGTTGCGTAATTCTATCAAGGTCCCAGAAGGGAAATGGCAGCAAATAGCCAGCGACTAGTCCTAACGACTATCACAGTTGTGTTTCCAATGAATTTTTCCAATTATTAATCATTAAACAAAATGAAAAAGGGGCTACAGCAGTGGCTCAGCAGTATGGCGCTTGCCTGGCATGAGTGAGGACCTGGGTTTGAACCCCAGCACCACATACACAACTGTTTCGGAGCAATGGAAACCAAATGAAAAACTAAATAAAAAATTGATTCTCTCTCTTTAAAAAGATAAATAAAATAAAAGGATTCAAACAGAATAGAAATATGAGAAAAATGGAAGCCACACCCTTGCCCTCCCCACACACACTCTTGGTGTCCTTGGAAACTTCCAGTACATATTCTAAACCTGTAGAGGTGTATAACCCCTCCTTTTCACTTTAGCAACTTAGATATAGCTTCTTTTTCAGATACAGAGCTTCAGAACTTCTTAATACCAGACTGGCCAAACTAATTCTTAAAAATGGGTAAAGTGCACCTTTATTTAGCCAATGTGCTATTAAAGAAAAAGGTTTTTTGTTTTTTTTTTTGCAGTTGTAAAATTGCAATGGACATCTCCCTATACATGTGCATGTATATCAAAGTCATAGTTCTGAAGATATTGTTGTATCAAATAATATAGTTATGTTTTACAATCTGATGTTACCAAATTTCCCTCCCCCAAAGCTATAATCATTTACCGTTCATAAATCCCTCCTTCCCTGGAACTTCATCAGGCCTGGGTATTATGATCTTTTTCATTTTGTCCATCAGTTGAGTAGGAAATGTTTTAATTTCTTTAATTACAAATCAATTTGTTTTCTCAGTTGGCCATTATATTTCTTTTTCCGTCAATTGCCTGTTCATACATTTCTCCGTCGTTGCAGTCTAACTTGTCTATTTTTCTCGTTGGAGGTTTCATATAGTAAGTGCAGCAGGCATACAAACGCCCCCCTTTGTCTCCCTTCTGCTGAGGCTAGAGCGGTGGCTTGGTGGTTACGGCACTTGCCCAGCACGTACAAGTACACAAGTTCGAGCCCCAGCACTATGTACACAAGGAAGTCTTGGGGCAACGAAAGCCATATGAAAAACTAAATAAAAAATTGCTTCTCTCTCTTTCTCTTATATATATATAGATATATAAAGATATATATAGCTATATAATCTCACTGTCCCTCTCTCTTAAAAAACAACAAAAAGAATGGACCTGCTGTCAGTTCCTTCAGGGTGGCCTCATCAGTCTTCTAGGGGCAGTCCAGTCCCCAGGCAATGACAGTGAAAGAAGAAAGAAGGAGATGGCCACTCCAGCCAAATGGAAGGCAGACAGACAAGGAGCGTGCCGTAAACATGCATGCTGACCTCGTGACCTACAAGGTCCCACCAGGACACACACCTCCGGGGTGGTTTCCCTTGAGAGCAGAGTTGTCTCCTAAGGAAAGAGGAGGCATGAAAGGCAGCCCTGATGTAGACCAGCCATTCTGCACCTGTGGGACTCCCTTAGTAGGCAGCCCACTGTTCCTGGCTCACTCGCTGGTCTGGCAGGGGTGCACTACGATCTGACGGATCCCTCACCAACCCTGCTTCCTCCTTTTCCTCCCCAGGCAACACCAGGTGCTCTAAACTCTTGGAAAACCCAACCTGCAACAGTAACAAGAGCAAAGGTCGGAGCAGTGGCTCAGTGGTGGGAGCACTTGCCTGACATACATGAGGACCCCGGTTCCTAACCCAGCACCACATACAGAACTAAGTGTCAGAAAAACAAAAACCAAATAAAAAGATAAAAATTGATCTCTAAAAAAAAAACCACAACTACGCTTTGTTGTATTTAGAAGATTGGTCAGCCTGGTTTGTAGATGGGTTCTTCGGTTTCTCCTGACTTGGTTTGTCGGGTTTTGCCCAGCAGAATTTCTCACTATCTATTTACAAACAATCACGAGTCTTCCTTTCTGCCTTCTGGGTTTTATGTCATCCTTACAAAGTCTTCTCTATGAAAGACTTGTTCAAGGATATGAAAACAGCACCGGTCCCCACTTTCAGGCCAATCTGTTTAATATTTAACTCTTGATCTGAAGTTCTTGGTATAGGGCCTTAAGACTGTATTTTGTTCCAAATGGCCAATCACCCTCAGCGGCTACCAGATCCACTGAGGGCCACGCACACAAATGTGAAAGGCCTTCTCTGTCTCACGTTAGGCTCCTTGTAAGCTTTAGTTCTTTTTTTGAATTTCCCATCCCACTCCCCTCTATACAGTGTATTTGAGCATGCACCCTGCTGTTTATCTACTTTATAATATGTTCAAGAACACCTGCTGGGAATAGATTTTTCTAGATTCCCTTTCTAGTTTCCTATTGTTCATTCTTCCAGGCTGTTTTAGAATCATTTTGGCTAGTTCCAAAGTTTAAAGCAGGGGGGACCCAGAAAACAAGCCCTGTTGTTATTTTGTATTTTGAAGAAAACTGTGCTTAATTCATAATTGATTTAGGGAGAATTGACAACTTGACAAATCAAGACCCCCCTATCCAAGGACAGTGGATGATTTTCCATATACTCGGTTTTTCTTTTCTGTCCTTCAGTGGTGCTTTCAAGTTTTCCTCAAGTATCTCTCTCAAATTTCCCATTTGCTTCTTAGCCAGATGCAAATGTGGCAAGCTCCTTGCCAGGTGATCTAAATATTTGTGTCCCAATGTCAATGTATATACGTATGTTGAAAGTCTGCCAGTGTGCCAGCATTAGGAGGGGGCCCTTGGAAAGTGATTGGGTCATGAGGATAAGGTCCCAATGAGTGGGATTAGCACCCTCACAAAAGGGGCTCAAAGGAGCTCATTCAACCTTTCTACCATGCGAAGACAGCAAGAAGAGGCCATCTACGAAGAAGGAAAGGTCTTTGCCAGACTCCAAGTATACTAGTGCCTTCAGCCTGGACTTCCAAGCTCCAGCATTGTGAGAAACAAACGTCCTTTGTTTATCAGCCCCCCAGTCCACGGTACTTAGTTACTGCAGCCCAAGGACCATGTATTTCACTTTATTTTATATTTTGTATGGGTGGATGCCAATATACACATATGTATTAAGGTTTCTAAGAAAGATTTTTTTTCATTATACTTATACACAATTTTTGCCATTATTTTTCTACTGTGCATTTCAAAAAGCTAGGACTTTGAAAGTTTTCACCACAAAGAAATAATAACTGAGATAGATGTTTAACCTGACTTAAACATTGCACAACACATTCATGTATTGAAACATTAAATGGTATCCCATTAATATGTACAATTTTTAAATTTTTATGTATCAGTTGAAAATTTTTAATTAAAAGTAGAAAATAAAAGAAAGCTCTTTTGTTTCATTATATCAACAATATAACTGGATATTTATTATAGATAAGAAAGTCACTCCTGAAGTCTTATTTTAGCTAATTTTTCATCTTCCCAGTATACAAATTGTCTTTTGAAAAATAACTATAATTTTCCCCATTCTATAGACTACTGCTTCCAGTAAACTGGAGTTAAGAATGATTCAAAATTATTTATGGAATAAGCCATATGGTAACCGGACTTTTCCCTTAAAATAATCAGTGGTGAGGAAAGTAGTTTTAGATGTGTGTGCACACATACACATACACAAATATTGTTTTACATACACGAGAAGAGGCTCAGCATGGATCATTGTTGAAGCTGGGAAGTTCCGCTAATACTATCCTCCCTACTTTTTCATATGTTCCTTACTAAAAAGAAAATATGAGAAGGGAGGATTTCTGATTCGAAATATTAAAGAACTTTTTGCTCTTCTCTTTTTAGTTACCATCCACTAGAAACACGAGGAGAATGAGAGACAGAAACCATCATTGAGCTCCAGAAGTCTTCTGGTTGAGCTTATAGGGTCTTCTAGGTAGAGGATCATGTCATCAGCAAATAGAGACAACTTGACTTCCTCTTGTCCTATTTGAATTCCTTTGATTTCCTTGTCTTGCCTGGTAGCTCTGGCAAGGGTTTCAAGGACTATATTGAATAAGAGTGATGAAAGTGGACATCCTTGTCTTGTTCCTGTGGAAATGCTTTCAGTCTTTCTCCACTGAGCATAATGTTGGCTATGGGTCTGTCATAAATGGATCTTACATAGTTAAAATATCTTCCCTCGATCCCTATCTTCTCCAGAGTTTTGAGCATAAAAGGGTGTTGAATTTTATTTTTCCACGCCGATTGAGATGATTATGATTTTTATTTTTAATTCTGTTTAAGTGGTGAATAACATTGATTTTCAAATGTTGAACCAGCCCTGCTTTCCTGGGATGAAGCCCAATTGATCATGATGTATTATCTTTTTAATGCACTTTTGGATTTGATTCGCTAGAATTTTATTAAAGATTTTTGCAACTATGTTCATCACAGAAATTGGTCTGTAGTTTTTTTTTTTAATTTGTTAAACATGGTCTTACAATTAGGAGGGATTCATCATCAAACAATCAAGAACAAAAGTATAATGACAGAACAAGACAAGTTGGTGCCATTCCATGGTTTCCCCCCTTGGGTTCCCCATGGTTCCATGTTTCCCCCTCCTTAAACCCCAAGTTAATTAGACTTCTCATGGAAGTCGGAGGTTCCCCTCTGATTAGATTCCCCTGTACTGCCTCCCTCCGGTCTCCTCGATATTCTTCCTATTCCCTTCCCCCCTCCCTGCGTCCCCCAGCATCCTAGGCAAGGTTCCCCAAGATCGTGTAAAAATTCATACATGTTGAGTTAACTGTTAGGTTAGCTATCTATCATACTATTTCCGCTTGAATTCTAACTTCCACAAATGAGAAAAAACATTCAGCTCTTGAGTCTCTGAGATTGGGATACTCCACTCAGCATAATTTTTTCCATCTCCATCCATTTGGCTGCAAATGCCATAATATCGTTTTCTCTGATAGCTGAGTAGTAGTCCATTGTATATATGTACCAAAGTTTTTGAATCCACGTATCAAGTGAGGGGCATCTGGGTTGGTTCCATAATTTAGCTATAGTAAATTGAGCTGCTATGAACATTGATGAAGCTATATCTTGATAATATGCTGATACTACCTCTTTTGGGAAGATGCCCAGCAGTGGGATAGCTGGGTCAAAAGGTGGTTCCAGTCCTAATTTTTTAAGGAGTCTCCACACTGCTTTCCAGAGTGGTTGAACCAGTTTGCAGTCCCACCAGCAATGTAATAATGTTCCTCTTTTCCCACAGCCCCTCCAGCATCTGTCTTTGTTCATATTCTTCATTTTTGCCACTCTGACTGGAGTGAGGTAGAATATCAGCGAAGTTTTGATTTGCCTTTCTCTTATTGCTAGTGATGTAGAGCATTTTCTCATATGTGTATGGGCTTTAGAGACTTCTTCTGTCAAGAATTTTAGTTCCATAGCCCATTTATTGATTGGATTATTTGTGATTTTGGTATTTAGTTTTTTGAGTTCTTTGTATATTCTGTATGTTAGCCCTCTGTCCGAGGTATAGCAGGCAAAAATTTTCTCTCCTTCTGTAGGTTCTCTCTTGATACTCTTGACTAAATCTTTAGCTGTGCAAAAGCTTTTTAGTTTAATTACATCCCATGCATTTATTCTTGATTTTACTGCTTGAGCCATGGGAGTCCTGTTAAGGAAGGCAGTGCCGACCCTTATGCCATGTAATGTCAATCCTACTTCTTTTTTGAGCAATTGTAAAGTTGCTGGTTTAATATCCAGATCTTTGAACCATTTTTGATTTAATTTTTTGTGCAGGGTGAGAGGTAAGGATCCAATTTCAGTTGTCTACATATGGCTGTCCAATTTGTCCAACATGATTTGTTGAACAGGCTCTCCTTCTTCCACTCTATGCTTTTGCCCCCTTTATCAAATATCAGATAGCTAAAGGCATGAGGGTTCATCTCAGAATCCTCTATTCTATTCCATTGATCTTCAGTTCTGTTTTGATACCAATACCATGCTGTTTTTGTTACTATAGCCCTACAGTATAATTTCAGGTAAGGAATTGAGATTCCACCTGCTTCCTTCCTCCTTCTTGCTGAGTAATGTTTTGGCTATTCTGGGTCTTCTGTTATTCCATATGAATTTGAGTATTGCTTTTTCTGTATCCATTAAGAATGATATTGGTATCTTGATGGGGATTACATTAAATCTGTATAGGGCCTTGGGTAGAATGGACTTTTTGATATTGATTCTTACCTAACCATGAATATGGAATGTTTTCCCATCTACTCAGATCTTCTGCAATTTCTTTTTTTGAAGTTTGATAGTTTTCATTGTATAGGTCTTTAACATCCTTTGTAAGATTTATGCCCAAGTTTTTTTTTTTTGGAGGAAATGGTGAATGGGACAGATTTCCTGATTTCTTCTTCAGTAGACTTGTTGCTGGAGTATAGGAAAGCTAATGATATATTGGTGTTGATCTTATAGCCAGCCACTTTGCTGAAATTGTTCTGGGTCTTTGTTTTGTTTTCTGTTTTTAGTACTGGGGATTGAACCACATCCCCAGATCTTTTATTCTTTTATTGTTGGAGGCAGGGATTAAGTTGCTTAGGGTGTTACTAAATTGCAGAAGCTGGTCTCCTCCTACCTCAACTTCCTGGGATTAGAGGTGTGCACCACCACGCACAGCCTTATTTGGACTGTTTCACCATCTTACTTTTTCTTGCCATTTGTCCTGCACTTTCTCATCGCCAGTACCCCCATCCTCCTCCCCTAAATGCACACTTTTTTTTTTCTTGTTTCCTCATTTCCCTTCTATTGATTTGGAAGTTATAGCTTTTTTGTTTGTTTGTTTTAGTGGTGCACTTGTATGTATTTTTCAGCCCCTTCATGGCTAACCATCTTTGAACCTGTTGGTGGATTCACAATTCTAGGTTAACACTTTCTTTAAGTACTTCAATGATGTAATTCAATTATTTTCTGAATTCATTATTGATATACTTTGGGGTTCTTGTATCACTAGACTCCTATTTTTCATCTGTTCTGGATTATTCTCAGCCATTTTCTTTTTAAATTTATCACACTTCATCTTTTATTTTCTTGACATCACAGAATAAAAACATGATATACCATGAACACTGCCTATAACTCAATAATTTTGATGAAATGAGTCAAATTCTTGAAAGATACAAACTATCAAAACTCACTCAAGAAGAAATAACTAATCTAAATCTATCTACTAAAGAAACTAAATTTTTACTTCAAAACTTTCCAAAAAAGAAAACTTCAGGTTCAGATGGGTTTCTCTAGCAGATTCTGCAAATATTTAAGGAACAATACCTAAACTCAATCTCTCCCAGGAAACAGAAGAGGGAACAATTTCTAACTTTTTCATAAAGCCAGAATTGTTTTAATGTCAAAGTCAGACTGATATACTACAAAAAACTATAGACCAGTATCCCTCAAGAATACTAACATAAAAATCCTCAGTATTATAGAAAATCAAATCCACTTATATGTAATAGGATAATCCATCATGAATACATGGGGTTCATACCAAAAATGCAAGGCTGATTCAACATTCACAAATTAATGAAATATACATATTAACAGACTCATAAGAAAAAAACATGTATAAAGTGAAAGGATTTGACATAACCCAACATCCTTTCATGATAAATTCTCAGCAATTAGGAATAGAAGGCAACCTCTTAACCTAAAGATTATCTATTTTTAAAAAAAATCTACAATTGTTATACTTTCTAACCAATATCTGTTCTCACAACTTATATTTAATATTGCACTGGTAATCCTGGGGTTTGTAATAGAGCAAGAAAAAGAAATGAAAGGCATACAGATTGGAAAGGAAGAATAAAATGTCATATTCACAGAAAATATGATGTCCATGTAGAAAATCCCCAAGAATATACAGAAAAGGAGAATATTGATTTATAAGTGAGTTTATTAGCAAGGTTGGCCAAAACTGAAATGATTTGCATAACAAATTTAAATGACAATAACACTGCACTTTAATCCAAAAGACAAAATAAATAGCCATGAGCCATGGCCATGAGCCCATATTAATATAAATGATAGTGGGCTGGGCATCTAGCTCAGTGGCCCTGAATTCAATTTCCAGCACTAGAGGGGGGGAAAAATAAATACATATATATTTTTTCCAATAAATTTTAAAATGGGAGAAAGGAACACATTTTCTCTAATGTATCCTAAATAATATATGTAAATACTCCTCCCTTTAGGAAGTGGAGCAAAATTTCCTTCATCTTGATCGTGGCCTTGACTTAGTGACTGTCTTCCAAAAAAGAGCACAAAGGGACAGGGATGGGATGGGGAATAGTAACTTGGGGTGGAAAAACCTAGCAGTCACCATTCCTGCCCCCACCTTATATGACATACAGAGAAGGGCACACAACCTCCGCTGGATCCTTTCTGATAAAACAGCCTCAATCTAATCATGAGAAAACATAAGATATATCGCACTGAGGAATAACCCACAAAGTTGCTCACCAGTGCTCATCCTATGTCAAGGTCATGAAAGACTGAGAAACTGTCACAACTGTTAGGTGTGGATGACTAAGTAGGTATAACATGGTACCCTGGCATGGATCCTAGAACATAAGACAGACATTAGTGGAGAAACCAGAGAAAGTTCAATAAAGTCTACAGTTACTCATGACACTGCCCATGTTAATCTTTGAGTTTTGACAATTGTGCTGTTATTTATATAAGGTGGTAATATTAGGGAAGCGTAGTAAAGGGTACAGAAACATCTGAAATTGGTACAAAATAAAAAGTTCTTTAAAAAGGCACAGGACAGCCACAGCGTTGAAAGCACAGCTGTGTTTAAGAAAGGAACTTGGAGATTCTACACACCTTCACAGCAACTTGATCAACACCAGTTTATTTGTAAACATGTGATAGGTGTCAATCAAATTGACAATACATTTCATTATATAATATTAACATAACAGAAAACAATTCATCATACTATTACAGTTTTGGTACTTTAAAATCTTTTAATAGAAACTGTTTTGGAAACACTGAACATAAAAAAGGAACATGAATGGCAGAGAAAACAAAACATAAAGTAAAATAAGCCAGTATTTGTATTTCCCCACAAAACAAATTTTAAAATCATCTGATACAGAATTGAAAAAGGAAAGGAGATAAAGAAATCAGATCATAGTGTTTTTTTAAGTGATATAAAGTTGCATTTCTTTATACCCACTGGAGAGATGAAATTATTCCCCTACTAAATTCTATTCCCTTTTTGATATTTGCTCTTCTTGTTGCTTCTAAAGAATGTTTGCCATGGTTCATGATACATTAAGAAGTAGGGGAATAAAAGAGGGGAGGCAGCATGAAGCCAAATGAAATTACTTTAAACATTAAAAAAAATGGATACAAATTTTCCAAGAATCTTCTTTGGCAAATGACAAAGTCTGCATTTTAAATTTACATTTTTGTTGAACTGGATCAACACTTGTAAGACTTAGGAGATGCATCTTTACTGAGTCGACCTATAAATGAAACAAAGCTACATTCATAAAGCAAAGCAGGAACAACAGCATTTCACATTTTGCTAACAGCTCTAAAAACGCAAATTCTCCCTCTGAAAGTATGAGAGGTTTTCAGCTGGGAATCAGATGATTACTGTCCTTACTCAACACCAGAAACCAGAGTGGACCCCATGGCCTCTCAGTGTTTTCCCTGAAGTTCATGATCATTACTAGGTTCTACTTCTCTCTCCACAATCTGTCAAAGGAAGTACAGCAGCAAATCACTCCCATATTTTACGCTTTAAACTCAGTAACAACTGGGTTCACTGCCAACAACTACAAACGTTCAACCTTTATTAGTGTACATATCATTACAATTGGCTTAGATGGTTAACACAAGAATAAATAACTACAGTTAATTCAAGCAAAGCACATTAAAATGAGATTAAAGACCCTGATCAAAAGAAATACTTACAACTTTCAGTTGAAACCGTAAATGCTACATACATACATACATACATACATATATATAACAGCACTAGGAATGTACAATATCAATTATTGGAAAAATAAGTGATTCACAGTTATGAGAAATTTTAATATTAGTATTATTTTTCCTTTTATAGACACACATAACACACACATGGTTTCTACCTTATATACGACAAAGTAGAAAATTCAACATTACAGTATTTACCCCAAACACAGTAGGACTGTGTCACAGATAACCTGGTCCAAAATATTCAATTCTATAGATAGGCCATGGTATTAAATGCATGGTTAACAGTTTTAAGAAAGGCATGTATTTCCAGAAATACGTTAATACACAAATATCAGTTCTATAAATAACAAAAATCATCAGCAAAAATGTTAGGTTATAACATTCCTAAATTCTCTAATGTTTTAAGTGTTTTAGATATATGTTGTTTGACCAGTTAGTTTGGTTACAGTTTTAAACTAGCAAACCATTATCCTACAAGAGGACCTAAACTAAAGTATAACACTGCATAAACTTCCCAAGGAAGGTAACTTGAAAAGTCTAAAAAGTAATTCTGATTATTCTCATTAACATATGAGATGCTAAAACAATCAATGACTCAAGAAACACTTTGAAATTATTCAACTTTCCTTATCATTTCCTCCAAAACTATTAACAGAAATTTAAGATCCAGATTGCTTAAGAATATGCCTTCACAATAGGTTTATCACTGAAGCATTTTGATCCAAAGACACAGCCTTAAAGCTTCTCATATGTAATTCTAATCTAAAATCACAATCCTTGGTTTGAAAATACCAAATTCAATTTCCGTAAGAATTCATTGGTAAACAAAAAAATAAATCAGGGTGAAAACATGTAGCAGTCTCAGCTATGCGTGGAAAATAAATTCCATTTTTCCATAAAGACTCTATGAAAATATAAAGCCCAAAGTGAGTGACAACAGAAGTCCACATATAAACATCGTTTGAAAATAGAATGTTTTCCAAAGCCTCTCATGAGAGGTCAACAAAGAGTCATAGTCTAAGACCTTATAAAGCAAGGTTTAGTTTTACACAGCTGCTGTTTACATACCTTCAACAATGTCCAATTGATATACATAATTTACAGACATCCACAGGAATTCTTAATGCCCATCATATCACCTCTCAATACTAGATGTTTACTGTTTTACAGTTTCACTACTTTAAGTACCAAGAAACTTTTTCAGAGGAAGAGTTCCATCTCTTTCCTTGATCCCCTAAAGTGTAGGTAACAAAATATAAAAATTAAACAAGATTTATGTCTGATAAACTAACATATAAAATTACCATTGCAATATTCATAGTGACTGCTTATAAACTTAACAGTCATTATAAAGCCTATAAAGTATGTCTTTAGTATTATAAAAGAAATGCAGATTGTCTCAAGGTAAAAAATATAGTGCTGGCTGCTAAAAAGCATTTTGTTGCGATTAGATGTGCAATAATGAACAACACTTCAGAAAACATGAACGTGTTCCCCAAACTTAATCAGCAGTTAAGCAAGAACTGCACGGTAGCAGCAGGATGCTTTTTAGTGGCTGACACTATTAAGCTAACAGTAAGAAAGAAAAAGGCAGGAAGTGTGAGCAACAAATCGTATAATCAAACTATTGCAAATGAAGATTAGCAATAAGAAGTGAGGAAGGCGACCGTCCACTCCATTCTGACAAGATGCCATCTTTAAATATTAAGTTTTTTGCAGGTAGTGGAACTCCCATATCCACAGAGGATGACTGTGAAAGCAAACTTGAAAAACTGGGCTCTGTGTGAAAATCCAGTGTTGAAGCACCTTCCTAAAAGATCAAGAAACAAGAGAAATACTCCATATTCAACTGTACCAAAACCACTTAATCATATCTAATGAGAAATAAGGATCTTGACTACCCAAGAACCATTCGTGGAATACAAAGCACTAAAGGAGATAGAAAGATCTACCTTGCAAGCCCAAAATAATCAATGGCAGGTATAAATCACATAAAAATGAAAGCACAAGTCAGACTGTAATGAGTGCTTTGCAATAAGCAAATAACAGGCTACGAGACTATGGGATAAGAAACGGTTACTTCATAGAAGACTAGACCTACCTCAAAGTATCATCTAATAGGAAATCACCTCTAAAATCTGTTATAATAGTAAGCACCAGAATAATCCATGCACACCCAGGTTTTGTAGACTGATAACTTCTGCACCCACCTCCCCCCAAATTCCAGGCTCAATCCTCCATCCCTCTGACCTCTGGTTCTCAACTATCTCCCATGCGTTCCATACTATGTCTGTAACTGAATTCTCCAATGTCTCCCACATCTTCCCTAGCCTTTTTCCACACATCTGGCTAATCAAGAAATATGAAAATTGTTCTTGATTCCTCCCTTCCTCCACATTCTCAACCCTTTTCTCACATTTAATCCATCATCAAGTTTTGTCAGACCAAATGTCCCAAATTATTTTATTCATTCACCATAGCCAAGGCCAGTGGTCTCCAGGGTGAAGTATAGTACCAAGAGAATTTCTCTATTTATTGCATGCTTATAAAATTTCTCTTTTGTGTGTTCTTATAATATTATTGGTACAACAGTACACATACTTAACAAACAAACCCTTACAAGGGTTACATACAGAAATTAATTTTGTTTAATGAAAAGGGTACTCAGCTGTCAGCATCCCTAGGGAGATTACCATAGCCTCTGAACAGATCCTGCTTCTAGCCTTGTGCCTGTCCAACAATAACTCATATTTTACAATAGTCAATCAGAAATAATCTCTCTTCCCCTGATTAAAAATCTTTAATCATTTGTCTTTACACTTAGCATACAAATAAAATCCTTTAACATATTCTCCCTCCTCTCCTTTTCCACCTTGCCTCTTGCCTCCCCCACCAACCCCCTTCATGAGGTCTCTGCTACCCTAGCCTTCTTTTGTTCCTGGGCACAGAGTGCTTTCCTGACAGGACTTCTGTAGCTCCTAAGCTCTGCCTTGAATACTCTTTTCCATTCTACAGACTCCAGCTTATATATTACTTCTCATCCTTTAAATCACTTCTCCCTTTAGAGTCCATCATAGCTGACCCCTTCAAAGTACTTATTGAAATCTGTAATTATTTATATTTTAATGTTTATTTGACTGTTGTCTCCATTAGTCTTACATATCACTGTTTCCCTACTATTGGAAATGGCTGTGGTATAGGGTAAACTCAATTACTGATTAAATGAAAGAATGAAATGAAAGTCCAAAACTTAGATATTATTATGAACAGATACAATCTACTTTATCTGTGGGGCTGGAGCAGTGCCTCAGCAATGAGAATGCTTGCCTGGCATGCACAAGGACCAGGGTTCAAACCCCAGCACCACACAGACAACTAGATGTCAGAAAAACAAAAACCAGATGGAAAAATAAATAAAACTGATCCTTTCTTACTCTGTCCCTCTCTCTCTCTCTCTCTCTCTCTTAAAAAAAAAAAAAAAAAAAGAAAGAAAAGAAAAGAAAAAAGTTATCAAGTCTAGAATACTCTTTTCTCCTAAGCGAAGAAACAAAAAGCCCACAGTGCTGGCTCCACTGTGGCAACAGCCAGAGGTATCCACCCCACAACCCAGCACCTGGCATGGTGTGCGGACGTAGCAGATGCTTAACACTGCCCCCGAAAGAAGCCCTGGCAAGGAACAATGCAAGCTTTAGTTTAGGAAGACATGGTCAATGGAATGCATAAGCCAAGGAACTTTGTGAAGCTTAGATTCCTCATTTAAAAAGCAAAATTAGTGAAATTAGTGATTATTTTATGCCTTGTTGCTGTGGAAACTTAAAAAAAAATATGGAAGTGCTTTAGATACTATAAAACTGCATACAAACACCATTTGCTTGGTTATTATTTTTGCTTAGTTTTTGGTTTTTGTTCTGGGGATCAAACCCAGGACAGTTTCCAACTAAGGTACAAACCCAGGCATTTTCATTTGGGGACAGGGTCTACCTAAGTTGCCTAGGCCAGCCTCAAACTTGTGATCCTCCTGTCTCAGCCTTCTAAGTCACTGGGATTACAGTCATGCACCACCATCTGGATTTTATTTTTGTTACCTGGAATGACTGAACAAAGTTAAGGACTTGTAGAGAGAGTTTTCTACTGGAATGCAAGAGATTCTGAAGGCTGAAAAAAAAGGGGGGGGGGAAGAAAATTTAAAATAAATATAATGGCAAGCACTAAGTCTCACAATATAATTTCATGGCAAGCACTAAGTCTCACAATATAATTTCATGGCAAGCACTAAGTCTCACAACATAATTTCAGCAATTGAAATGCATTTATATATATTCATACATTCTAATTCATCACATAAATTTTTTTTAAATTTCAATGGTTTTTATCAATAAAAATTTTGCCTGTTAGGAGAGTTATAGTGTATAAAAAGGACCATTCTGAAATAAAACATAATAACCAAAATAAAAGTTATTATTTTAAAAAATTTAAACATTAATAAATATATAAATGTTATGTGAAAGAAACTTTCAAAATAAAGACTCAAGACACTTGGAAGGATTTCCAACTCTGACAAAAACTTCAAATTTACAAAGTAATTTTAAAAGACAACCTGAGAAAAAGCCTAACATATTTAATTCATAGCAATCCACCCATACAAAATATTCTTCAAATCTGTAGATTGGTAAAAAGTAGTGAAACCCTTAAAAATTTATTCATATATGTTATTTTCAGAGGGTAGTTGTTGAAATTATCAGGTGAGCACTTTCAATTTCCTGATAAAAAGCTATGCTAAACCAACTAAATGAATTTGTCATCAAATTTCATTTTCCTAAATAAAATAGGAGATCTGTGGCTAACCCATTGTGACAATAGGACTTGTTGGTATTCCTTCCTGTTATCCCTTCCAACACTGCCCCTTAGCAGCCACCCCAAAAGAATTAGAGTTAACATATCAGATAAAACCTATGAGTCATCTCTGGGAAAAAAATACACACATTTCAAAAAAGGTAAAAAGTGGAAAACTTTTTGGAAAACCACCATAATTCTACCACAAGAGACAATCATTATTAATACAATTTGAGTGTGTGTCGAGAGCCAGATCTGATGGCCAGTGTCTGGATTACTGCCAGTAACTACCCTTGATGCAGGCACAGCCCTGACTGGAAATGTTTTTGTGCATGGCTCAAAAAAATGTGTAACTGGGCTGGAGCGGTGGCTCAGAGGTTTCGGTGCTTGCCTGTCAAGCATGAGGACCCGGGTTCAAACCCCAGCACCACGTACACAACTAAGTGTTGGAGCAACTAAGGCCATGTGAAAAACTAAATAAAGTTGTTTCTCTCTTTCTCTGTCTCTCTCACTGTCCCTCTCTCTTTAAAAAAAAAAAAAAAAATGTGTAACTGCAGGTTGGAATTTCAGTTATGTGAATTTGCAGCTGGTGGCTGAGGTACTTGATCTGAGAAGGTCTTAGAGCTCAGCAGGGGGACAGTCTCTGTGTAAAAAGTACACAATGCTCTGTTTCTGAGGCCCTGCTCAGGAAAAATACAGTATCAGACATTGTGTCATAATGCAGGGTGATTTTGGATTATGGTCCAGGAGCATCAAAAAACTGTCTACAGTCTCAATACCAGACATCGGCTGCTGAATAAAAATCTCTCATTGTTTTAAAACAATATCAACAATTATAGTTTCTATTTAAAGACAAAAGTGATCTGTTTACAAAGACTGAAGCCATGTTTTGAGAATATTCAGTGCATACGTGCAGAACGTTTCTGGTCAGAACCAACAGAGACAAAAAACATCCTTAACTCTGGGCTCAGACACTGGTTGCTAAGTAACAAAACACTTAAGTAAAAACAGTTGTAATTATCAAAATGCTCCTGGCGCTGTGACCTTCAAAGTTCTGCCTTCTTTTAGAAACTTTCTCCCAGTTAACTTTTTCAATGATAAAATCCTATAAACTAAATTTGCTGAACTAGCTCTGGGTCCCTGTCTCTCCATCCATGGGCAGTGTCCCACCTGGCCTCAGCTTTCTCTATATGTCTGTGTGTTTGTGTCTTTTTTTCTTAATCCCCCATCACCCCGGTAAGGACCCAAGTTCAGCTAGCTGTATGGGTCGTGGCAAGTATATACATGTTGAGAGAAGTGTACAAGATAAATTATCTAGAGACATTTATATATTTAATACATTCACACCCCATTATAAGTATGCCTTTTTTACAACACCCACACCAAACCTAGGTAGCTAAATATAATTAACCTAAACATGTGCCCAGGTTTGCTTGTGACTATCTGATCTACTGAAACTTAATTTTGAAAAATACATCAAAAATCTTTAAATTAGCAATCTTTATTCAATCAACAATACATATATAATTACTACGTTTGTGTAAAACAACTTAAAATCAAGGTGATGTAAAAATGACAGTGAATACATGCCCTCACCTCTCTTTTCTACAAAGTCCATGTGTAGCAATTTTCCTACAAACTTTCCGGTTTAATTCAGAACTGAACAGCGGAATTCCGAAGCACAGCTCAAGAGGAACCCAATCTGCTTCTGTTGTGGCACCTTAAAGAGGAGAAGCACTTATTCCTGCAATCACACACGATGATACGTACCAAATGAACAACAGGCTCCTAGGTTCCTCCCACCCAGGGATATGCACCAAGGGCTTAGCAAGGAAGGGGGACTCAGAGAGGGGCAAACTCTAAAACAGAAGAGCATGAACACAGGCCAAGAGAGAAGGCACACCACTGTCATCAAATGTTCAAAGGAGTCATTCGCCTAATAAGACATCTGCCAGAAGAGAGAATGAATCAAAATATTAACCACAGGAATAATGAAATGGAAGTCACTACTCTCAGGTCATAATTTTATAGTACTTGAATTATAATTCTAAAGTATATAAAAATGCTTCTTAGAAGATTTAAGTTATAAAGCCCACTGTGGATAGTAAGAACAGATAAAAGCATTCAAATGACTCAACAGAAAAGTTAAGCCTCAGAACTTTAAGTCTAATAAAATTTCAAAGAATTTCTGACATCTTACCAGAGTTTTGTTTTGTTGCTGAATCTACAGTTGCTTCCTCAATGACCATTTCAAATGACTCTGTACTCCCATTTACATCTGAGCCAGAAGCCAAATCAGGTTCTCCTTATAATTAAAAGGACATATGCAATATTAAGTGGTCAGCAGAAGTTGTCAATAAGTCAGTCCTACCATAAAAAGACTTCAGGTGACAGAAACAGTGATGTGAAAGAATGAAGAATCACTGGTCTAGAGCAGAGTTTCTAAACCAAGAGGACACCACAAATGCCAATGTCTACAGACCAGCCTGGCCATTCCCAGTGGGGACAATGCCATTGATACCCATGTGTATTAAACATTCCACAGCGCAGAACCCCTACCACAAAGAATTACCCAGCTCAAAATGCAATTCGTTCCAAGGGTGAGAAATCCTAGCCTAAAGAAACCAAAATTCAAAAGCAGAATGCAAGTTTAGATCTTCACTTAGGTCACTACTAAGGTCATTTTCATCCCTGTGGCATTATCTCTTTATATTAGTCCTCTTTAAAATTCTTTTTAGACTCCTCATATCCTTTTAGCTAATAAGATCCTCCTAGCTACTCTACTCTTCAACAAATCTTTTCTTTTGGCCCCCAAATGCTACCATTTCTAATTCTCTCTGAAAGGCTGCCACCCTCAAAAAAGAAAAAAAAAATTGACCAGCTTCTTTTGTCTAACTCACTTCTCACTTTTCAAAGTTGAGTTCCAACTGTCATTTCTCTAACAGGCCTTCCCTGGTAGCTCAAAATATGGGCTGAGATAAGCCTTCTGTGACCCTCTAAGCATTCCCCCATCAGTCTTTTAACTCCTCACTTGGGACAAATTCACTTGCCTCTCTCCCCAGGAGGGTTTTACTTCTTGAAATAAAATAGGGTCATACTAAGGATCGCTAGCATTTAAACAGGTATTATTGCTTACATACTTTGTGAGATTAATGACATTTAAAATTTTTTTAAAAAGCAAGCTGTTGTAGACAAGCTCTGAAATGACTAAGCCCTCTTCTCTGGAAAACGCCCCTGTGATATCTGGCAATCAACTGCTAAAGCACTTCACACCTTTGGCAAAAGATAACTGACCAGGAGTAGACACCTAATTCAAAGGGAGAAAATCCAACCCACTGGAAGACTAGCAGTCAATCACAGTTTCTCCAGATTTCAAAGTAAATGGAATACAATCAACCATAAGACACCTGAAAGATCCCCCAGAGTCAATGGACTAGAGCTGGCACCATGGCAACCAAAGCCAGATATCAAAACAACTAGTAAGCAGGAGAAAGCGATTTGAAAATGGATTTTTAGATTAAAAAGAAAGAATATGGCATAATAAGCTGGAATTAATATGCAGGACAGACTGGAGATATAGAGAAGAAAAAATGCAGGAAATGGTGCAAAAATATAGGTTTCAGGTATCAAGAACCAGACTAGATTGGCAATTACAGAGAATTAAAAAAGAAGAGAGAGGGAAAGAAATGAATACGAGAGACATTTCTGAAATCTAATTCACAGAACTTGGGAACTAACTAAGTTTATTTTGAAAACATTTTTACTCAATGTCTTGAGTTTTGAAAACTATCATCCCCTGAGGCTAACTTAATTCAAAGCCTATTATTAACACAGATGCGACAGTGGAGGCCTAAAGCCCAATAGACAATGTTTCACAACCCACAGTCATCACTTCTTTAATTATGCACCTTAGGATTTTCTCCACTTAAAACAACTGACAAAATTGTCCGAATAATGATCCAGAATATATTCTTATCCTTTAGTGAAAAAACACATTATTAATTAATTCAACATTTCCACAAAGGTCTGCTGCCTTTTATATGTTAAGATTGTGTTAAACCAGTTATCGTAAAGAACTCAATTCTTAGCTAACCTCTCTCATCAGAAGCATCACTGAGTTTTCTACTTGCAAGTTGGCTAGAAGCATTCAACATGGTGATATATCCACAGAAATGCTGCAAGTCCACTTTGTTCCTTAATATTTGTAATGCTTTATGAACACCCATATTGACGCGCGTAAACTCTAAGAATAAAAAGATGATGTCGTATTAGTGGATATTTCTATAACATAAGATCAAATACTTAAAGATTCTTTTCTTTCCTAAATAACTCTTTGAAGTACTTTTATTCTTT
This sequence comes from Aplodontia rufa, assembly GCA_004027875.1. Classification (NCBI taxonomy): domain Eukaryota; kingdom Metazoa; phylum Chordata; class Mammalia; order Rodentia; family Aplodontiidae; genus Aplodontia; species Aplodontia rufa. The sequence continues at coordinate 28,838 of PVKS010017437.1, forward strand.
AACTGCTCAAGATTGATTCCAATAAAGAAATACATATGAATGTAAAAAGAACCCTGTTCATATATATTTAGTCTTCTAGGACATTTGCTACAGCAAAACAAATTACCTGCTAAGTAAAGCAAAATGGGCAAATCAGTGGCAAATTCTCTTGGTCTTCTCACCATAGTTCTAGTCTAGTCTGCCTCAAATTCTTACTTGGTGAGCTTTTATCAGGAAATGTATAAGTATAAATTATGTTTTTTAAAAATTTGAGTAGTTATTATTATGGAAGGCAATACTAAAAATCATACTTGAAATCATGTCTAGTAAGTCAGTTAGATATTAGCTTGAGGTTTCAAAAACATGAACATATGAAAGAGAAAGATGCTATATATCCAAATGTGAAAATACCTCTTCATTAAATTCACATAATAATTTCCCATTGATCAATTCTTAAAATTTTAAATTTCTTTTTATTTCCATTTATTTATATTTCAGCAATGGGGTTTGCACCCAGGGCCTTGTACATGCTGGGCAAGCACTCTACCACTGAGCTATAGCCCCAGCAGTTCTTAAGATTTTATAAAATTTAAGGTCCTATGATTACTGTCCCATTGTCACTACCTGTGGCTTCAGGCAAATAATCATTTTTTTCCTTAGAATTTGTGAAGTATTACAGGATTAAGTAGCCAAGTCAGGTGCAGGGAAGTATTCATTTCTGAACAGGGGTTATTTTGAGAGAGAAAACTTTTTTTCCAGGTTTTGTACATATTTATTCACAACAAGCAGAAGAAAGCATCTTAATTTCAAATATGACACTTCAGCAGTCTAAACATATGAAAAGGAAAACAATATTAACAAAATTCTCTTTCCTTTCTCCTTCTTTGGAGAAGAGGAGAAAGTAAATGTTGACTAACTTTGTGGAAGAACATTAAGTTCTTCTATGAATAGAAGTTAAACTATTTGAAATATTCACTATTCTACAAAATCCATACAACATGGCTCTAAGAATCTGAAAAACAAATTACAGTATAGCAGTTTTGCACATGCAGCAGGGAAAAAAAGTACTATATAAATGTGTGTAAGGTTTAATCAGGCAGTACTTTTCTTCAGATACATAGTTGACCTTTTGTATCTGAGAGTTCTATATCCATAGATTCAACAAACCATAGACCAAAAATATTCAGAGGAAAAAAAACTGTATCTGTACTGGAAAGACTTTGTTCCTTGTCATCATTCTTAAAACAATAAAGTATACCAGCTACACACACAGCGTTTACAGTGAGCTAAGTATTGTAAGCAACCTAGCGATGACGTGAAGTACAATGGAAGACGTCCGTCAGCTACAAGCAAATGCTATACCATCTTATCCAAGGGAAATAGGATCCGCAGGGTTTAATGTCCTGTGGACAGGGGGATTCTTGGAACCAATCTCCCACAGATACCAAACAACAGTCACATATCATTTCTTAATAGTGAACAGAGAAAAGTATCTTCTATTTTATAAAAGGATAAAATGGATTTATTTTTACAGAAATTCTCTGAGCATCTTCCATCAAATGTACTATAGCTCGCATCCAATAGTAGAGATGATAGGAAACAATCCACCTCTTTTATTTCTCACTATCTACAGTAAGCACAAATCCTACATCCACTCAAATCCCCTCTAATAGCAAAAATAAAATTTGACAGCAAAAAAAAAATGCCAAAATAACAACTATGTGCAAATGCTCTATATACTAAAAATGAATATACAAATGTTCTCATTAGTATCCATTTTTAATTATCTAAAACTTTTTAAAAAATTGATTAGAAATTAAAATACAAAACCATTAAAATTCTAGCAGCACTTCATATGTGCATACAGTGCATGTACAGATGGATTTATGTGTAAAATGACATTAAAAACTTTGCCTTGAATACTTTAAAAAGTCTCTGAAAAAGAACACATGGGGAAAAAATACATAAATCTCCTAAGCACAAAATATTCCCCTATTACTTGGCTTCTCCCTCAACCTTTACACAAACACACAAAGGAAACTAAAAGGTTAAACATAAGAAAATCTTTCATCTAGGCAAGTATCTACCTACTCTCTTCATTTCCAAGACAAACTCATGTTCTTTCAAAGATCATAAATGGCTATTTGTCTACCCATTTCTTAGGGGAAAAGCAGATGACAAACAAAACCACCTTTTTCCAATATGCTTTAACAGCATAATGGTATGGAAAACGTAAAAATGTTAAGAATTCACTTCCTGTTATGCCTTCCACCAAGTGGTTGACATGATTACTGATAAAGTCAAATGGATACAGTTCAAAAAGTACCTCCTTGCAGTTCTGTTTCATCAAATGGAAACGGTACATGGACAGTTTCTCCTATCCCATGCAAACCATGTCCCTAAACATAAAGAAACAAAAGTTGAAAGGTATGCGAGACACCTACATTTCTAATCATTGATATGCAAACAATAAATATGACCGTATCCTGTAATGCTATTTTCCACAAAACACTCCATCAGAATGCTTTCAACAATTTTTTATTTTTCTACAGCCAACAATGACAAGCTTATATACGTATACATTAACATAGGGCAATGTTTCTCAAATTGAGCATATGAAAAAATGGAGGCTGATTAACAGTAAATCAGGTAGAGAGGCTGGAGCGGTGGCTCAGTGGTTACAGCACTTGCCTGGCATATTCAAACCCCAGCACCACATACACAACGAAATCTCGGAGCAACAAAAGCCACAAGAAAAACTAAATAAAATTGTTCTCTTTAAAAAAAACAACAACAACAGTAAATCAGGTAGGCGTGAACTAAGTGAAGACTGAATGAGGTAAAGTGCATGAGCACAAGGTTAGCTTTTGTTCTGAGACCGAACAGAAGTGCAAGAATCCCCGTAGTCATGTGGCATACCACCGACTAGAATAAAAAACCTACCCTGAAATGGCATATAACCAAAGACACTTCCTACAACAATATAACTACATATAATTAGAAACAAAAAGGTCATCAGTAAAGGACTATTTAAATAAATTACGGTACATGAAAAAAAAAAGAGGAAGCCCTCAATGAACTAAAAATAGAAAAATCTCCAATTGGCAAATGGAAAAAGCCAGGAGAACATTAGTGTAAAATTGTATGAAAATACATACAGAACACATTAGAAACCAACAACAGGATTATCTCATCTGAAGGACAGATGAGTGCGAACTGGGTAGATAGGATTAGAGGAAAGGGACTTTCTTTGGACCCATTTTATTTTTGAAACATATGCATATGTGAAAGAGAGTGAAAGAGACAGAGAGAGAGAGAGAGAGAGAGAGAGAGAATCAATTTTATTTAGTTTTTCATGTGGCTTTCATTGCTCTAAGACTTCATTGTGTTACATGGTGCTGGGGTTTGAACTCACGTACTCATGCATGCCAGGCAAGCACCATAACCACTGAGCCACTGCTCCAGCCCCAGCATATGCATATACTACTAAATAAAAAAATTAAGTTAAAAAATCTGAATCCACCCACCTCACTCCCATGTTATAATTTAGTTTCATCCATCACATTCAATTATTGTTCATTTGACTTTTGTTTTAAAGTCTTGCTTATATTTAATTCCTCAAGTTCAAGTAATCCTGATATATCCAAAGAAACACTCATTTAAACAGTCTGAATGTATTTGACAGCTCTTTTCTATCCTATAACTAGATTTATGACTTAATCCTAATTGTAATTTTAATAAAAAATCTTAATTTGCAATATTTTAGAAATTCCAACAAGTTAAATTTTTTTCTGTAAAATACAATAAAACAGGCATTCCTTTTTAGCAAAGGCAAAACTCTTTTAACAAACACTTTAAAAAGAGGTGTCATCTATTAATTTGATTGTTTTTCTAGCCATGTTTTTTGATAGAAAAAACAAATAACTTGGCTTGACTAACTGAATACTGCCCATAGAACAGACCTTGACAACTGCACCACTGGTTTTACAGGTAAGGAAAACTGAGGCTCAAAGAAGTGAATGGATGATCATGAATGACAGAAAAGAGAAACGGATCACCACTGCCCCCTACTCCACTTCTATTGCCATCACCACCACAGCCAACACCAGTGAGACCTGCGGATGTGTCAGGCACCAAGCTAAACATTAAGCCAGTTGTCCATCTTAGTCATTTTTTTCAACAGTCTGACAAAGATATGGCCTTTGTTATGTCCACTTGACAAATAAAGAAACTAAAGTTCAAGGAAGTTATTTAACTTGCAAACAATGACTAGTAAGTGGTAGAACCAAGATGTAAATTTAGACAGTCTGCCTTAAGGCCACATTCAGCCAGTTCTGTTATGTTCCCTCTCACCACTACCCCTACCAAATGTTTTCCCTGGCTAATTTCATCTTCTCAGGGGTTCAACTACCACCCGTGTGCAGGCATGAAGACATCCCTCTCTCCAATTCGTGTGAGTTTCAGAATATTCCCAATTGCCTCTCTACCATCTCAATGTCCCACAGGCACCTCATACTCAACATGCCCAAAAATAAAATCACGATTTCAATCCAAATATGTTTTAGATTCCAACAAACCAGCTCTTCCTCCTGAATCCTCCCGAGTGGTGGTATCGGCCCCCTTGCACCTCCACAAGGCTAGCAACCGGGAACCATTCCTCCTCCTCTCACAGCCTTCTGAGACATCTGCTCGATCCTATTTGTTGTAACAGTTCTTAAATTCATTTCTTCTTTTCCTTTCTCACCGCTTCCCTGACTTAACTCTCTCCACCCCTTAGCTAAGCCACTTCACACCACCCTAACTGGTCCTTTTGCTTCATGTGTCCTCCCTCTGCCCATCCTCCCTGTATGGTCCCAAGGCTGATTCCTAAAATACACTTGACCATGTTAATGCCCTCTTAGCACTCTCCAGGTGTAGTCACCAATATGTAAGGTAAAATTTAAGCTTGACAGCAGGACAGTCAAGATACACTGTACTTGGGGCTGGAGCGGTAGCTCAGTGGTTACAGCGCTTGCCTGGCATGCGTGCATACGCGAGTCTAAACCCCAGCACCATGTACACAACAAGGTGTCCAAGGAATGAAAATCACATGAAAAACTAAATAAAAATGGACTCTCCCTTTCTCTCTCACTGTCCCCTCTTTCTTAAAAAAAAAAAAAAGATACACTGTACTTCAGGGCCTATTTCTCCAGACTTATCTCTGACTGTGATTCTAAAACCCACAACTTGTACAGCCCAGCATATGTTACACCACTTCATATTCCTATTCATTTAGTCAAACATTAATTGAGCAACTACTAGGAGTCAAGTACATAGGCCAAGCCTTACGGAAATAGCAATGAAGAAAAAAAAAAAAAAAACTCCCTGCTGAGAGATTTATTCAGGCTGAGCCCTCTGCCCAGGCTGGCTCTCTTAAATCATCCTTTTATACTCACCTGACTTTCACTTTCTCCAAGGAGCTATGCTCCTGACACCGAAGGCTGGATTAGGTACTTCCTTTTAAACAATGCACATAATTCTATTCAGCACAAAGCAAAAACTGAAATTGATTATTCAGTTTTTCCCACCAGCCTTAAACTGTGGAAGGTGGAGAAGATGTCTCATTTGCACAGCCATACTAATTAGCACAGAATATAGCGCCATCAACTGCTAATTGAATTAATTAATGAAATCTCTATTGAGGATGTATTACATATCAGAAAGTACCCTACATACTTCATATGCATATTCCATTGCATTCTCTCAACAACCCTATGAACGTGTATTTCCTGCTTCATCACTGGCTGTTATTATTTTTTGTTATTATACAGTATATACTGCCATGTCCATTTTATAGACAGAAAACAAACACAGCCAAATAGTACATGAAAAGAGGTTCGATATTATTAGTCATCAGGAAATGGAAGATCAAAACCAGAAAGATGCCACTTCACACTCACTACAGTAGCTATGATCAGTCAATAATATCAACTGGTAGTAGGACTGCAAATTGGAACAGATACTTTGGTCAGTCTATTCTGTCAGTAATTCCTTAAATGCTGAAGCACAGAAGTAACACATGACCCAGCAATTTCACTCCAAGCTACATATCCAAGAGAAACAAAACATATGTCCACATGAAACTTGTACACAAATTTATATAACAGCATTACTCATTAACAGTTAAAAGATACCACCCAAATGTCCATCAAGGTGGTATACCCATACAATTGAATATTATCAATGGAATACTATTTGGTCCTAAACAGGAACAAAGTAATGATATATGCTTTAAGATAAATAATTTGAAAACATCACGCTAAACCAAAGTCTGTATGTCTCTGCCTCTTTCTCTCTCTCTCTCTCTCTCTCACACACACACTCACACACACACACACACACAAAATTCTATGTACATGAAACACCCAGAACAGGCAAATCTACAGAGAAAGTAGTGGTGTTTAGGAGTTAGGGGAACAAGAAAATATGAGAATGACGACTAAATGGTACAGAGTTCATTTATGCGCTTATGAAAATGTTCTAAAACTGAGGGTGTTAACAACTGTATATATCTGCAAATATTCTAAAAACCATGGGATTGCATAATTTAAATTGGTAAATTGCATAGTATGTGAATTATAGTTCCATAAAGCTATTATTAAAAAAAAAAAAACACTAGTCACAGCTAGCAAAAGGTGGAGCTGAAATTCAAACCTGACTCAAACTTCAAAGCCCATATTATTTCTTCCACCTCCACCATCAAAGGACCAGGACTAAAACCCAGACCTCTGATTCCCTATGTTTCAACTTTATAAGTTTGAATTACTGATATCTGATTGTAATTCAGTAGAAAGGCAGACAAATTATGATTTTTATTAAAAAAATTCAAAATTAATTTTTTCAAACAAGGTAAGAGTACCTGAATTAAAACTGCAGAATGTGTTAAAGCATCGTTCAACATTGTGAGCACATTTGACGTAGGAACCACCCCAGGATCATGACCCCAAGACGTTATGAGTAATCGATCATAACCCTATTGGAAAGATGAAAAAAAGAATTACACTTATACATATGAAAATAATAAGAAAGTTACAATACTGCTCATCAATTTCTAACCTCCTTAAAATTTTAAAATAAAAAGTTTTTAACTTAGAAAAACACTCCCATACACACCTGGAATATATCTGGCAGTTTTCGAAGTCTTGTCCCTTTGGACAGTAAGAGAGATGGAGGTCCTTGCCCAGTGATAAAATAAATGTATAGTTTAAACCAGACAGAACTGACCTCTGGGATAGCCGGTCCAATATGCTACAATCACAAAACAGGTTGGATAAAGTTGTTAATACTTATCTGAGGTATGATAAAGCTGTTAACACTTATCTGAAGAAATCAAATTTCACAAGTGACCAAGTACTTACTTAGTCTTATAAATAGCAAATGCCTCACATAAATTTTAATTGTCATTGTTCTTACTAAAATAAATGTTAAGTATTCCACTAAAATAGTTTTGACTTTATATTGGAATTAAGAAGGCACACCCTAGCCCTGCAGTAAAGAGACTGGACCACCTAGGTTTCAATCTGGGCTTCATCCTTTCAGTCATATGATTGTAAGAAGGTTATTTAAGCTCTCTGTGCCTCAAAGTGCTCAGTCTATTAAAGAACAACAAAATATCTATCTTATGAATATGTTGGAAGGTTGTTCAGAAAGACTTATAATGGTACCTGGCATATAATAAGCTCTCATTTATTACATTATTAGCTATTATTACCATTAACGACAAGGACAAGCAACTTTACAAAAAAGGGACCACCTCCTCTTCTATGATCTTACCATCATCTATCCAGACAGCAATGGATTTGTACTACCGCCTACTGGCTGAGTTAAAGAGTAAGATGAGGAGGGAGAAGTTTAAGGAATCATACAAGATTGGTTAAATACAAAGCCAGAACCATTCCTGTTAAATACAGAGACAAAGTGTGCTCACTGTGGCAGCTGAAATAGGCAAAAAAAATAACAGTACAAGAACCCTTTTCTTCTACACTACTAAACCTGCACACCTAAGGAATCTGGTAGGATTTATCACTGAAGAACAGCAATATGATCTCAATACTTTGGAAACATATAGTCCACAACTTCCTTAATAAGTATACAAATAGATGCAATTGATCTATTTTTAAAAAGTAATATCCACATATAAACTCTATAAGTAGCTACTGTTCCAGCATCATCTCTGGCTAGCATCACAGACCCTCTAAAACATTTGATTTTTCCTAAAGTTATCTTATCCCTCAAAATGATCTAGACTTTCTTCGTAGAGTACCCCAAAACATTCGCTTTAAAATAATCTGCACATGAATAAAATTTTAGTCTAACGTGTCACAGGTCACTGGATGACACATCAATTACATACAGATTTCACAAATTAAATATAATATTATCATAAGGGCATAAAATACAAAACTGCTTTCTGAGTCAATGATTTGATATTTGGTATCTGCACACTGAACATTAAGAAAATGAAACTGGAGGCTGGAGCAGTGGCTCAGTGGTTGTGGCACTTGCCTGGCATGCTCAAGTACACAAGTTCGAACCCCAGCACCACGTACACAGTGAAGTGTTGGACCAACAAAAGTCACATGAAAAAATAAAAATTGATTATCTCTCTTACCGGCCCTCTCTCTCAAAAAAAAAAAAAAAAAATGAAATGATGGTACTAACAAGTGGGTCTTCCAAGTGGGGATTTACCTGAGGGGTACAGCTGCTAATGGGCCGGATTTCATTGGTGAGAGGAGCCATGGAAACAAGCAGGGTATAATTCTTGTTTAAAACTCTGCTGCAAGTGGCAGGGTCCAAACCAAGGAGGCTTTCACAGCGTAAGAGATCCAACGGGAAACCTGAATTATGATTAAGCACACACAGAGAATAAAACCATGTGAAACAAATATTTAGGATAAATTACTGACAACTGCTTTGAGATTTTAAAAAACAATTAAAGGTAGACTATCTATATTTTAAGAAGCACCAAACTTCCAAGGAGACCAATAAGACAGATACAAAGTTAGTTTTTATTCTGTGATCTAGAAAGGCAGCTGTCTAATGGTATTTCTTCAATCTTTTTAACAAAACGAGCTTGTTTTCCCTTAATACTCCAGCCTCGATATGGCATATTATGGCAACCTAAGTGCCAAGGGAAGCTGCGTCCCCCTCTCCCTCAGCTTCTAAGCTCTACAAAGAGAATCACAGACACTTCTGATTTTAGCACAGGGACAAGTGTTTCTCATTTAGAAATCTGTGCCTTAGGCCACTGGTCCACAAAGCATGGACTCAGTGTGTTTTAAGCATTTCAGTCCTTAGTCCTTTAGGAAAACACCAAATCCTACTGCTCCCTAAAAGGATGTATTTGAAGATTGAAAGAAACTGCAGATCAACGCACAATCTCCCCCTGCAAACAAGAATGCACCTATGTGTGTATGTATGTATGTGTATGTGTATAAATAAATAAATATATACAATTTATATATGTGTACGTGTGTGTGTGCGTGCGTGTGTACACGCACACACTGAAAGGGGCCACTGAGCACAACCAGCACCCAGAAGAAATGGCCAATTCCAGGGCTGGGGCATAGGTGCCCCAAGATTGTATCTTGTTTTGACAGAAAGTAAAGAAATGCTGGTGGGGAGGCGGTGGGGAGGCACGTCACAAAGATACAGGAGTTTGAACAGAGTCCTGGCAAAATCCAACCCAACTGAAATACAAAAATAATTATGAGACAGTAATGACTAATTAGACCATTGAAAAAATGGAATAAATTCATAAGAGAATGCCCAATCTTAGCTGTTAGATATGGAGAAAGTCCTAAAGTTGGGAAAAAAAATTACCAGTTTGCAACCAAGAACCACCACTGGTTAGGGAAACACTGATGAGCTAGGTATTTCCATGGTCTGAAAAGTATCTTCCCACAGACTGCTTATTAGTTGTGGGTGTGGGAGGAATACTACACCATATACAAATCAGATAACACAATAACCAGGCAATCTAAATGAATATCACCAGTGACAGGCAAAAGGATATCTTGTACCTTCAAACATCACAGCCTTAGAATACACAGCATCACTTTTTGAAGTACACTGGATAGGAATACCTGAACTAAATCTATCATGAGGAATCATGTACCCCCAAAATGAGAAACTTTCTAGGAAAACCAACAAAAGTGGGACTAAAAAAAAAAAAAAAAAGCAATGTCATAAAAGATAAAGGCTATGGATTCATTGTAGAATAAAAGAGACAAGAGACATGGCAACTACATGTAATGCCTGGTACTAAACTAGATCCAATACTTGAAGGAGAAAATGCTACAAAGGTCTTACATCAGTTGACAAAATGAAATACAAATGGTACGTTACTTTTCAATATTAAATCTTCCAAAGTTGCTACATAAGAACAGACCTATTCTTAAGAAATACATCCTGAATAATTTAGCAGGAAAAAAAACCACTATAAGCAACTTACTACCAAATTCTGGGTTGCAAGTTACTATTCTTATTATTGCAATGTTTCCATAAATTTAGATTACAGAAGAATCAATTTAATGGAGGAGATGGAATCCTACAGATTGCAGGAAGAGTACCAGTTCCACACCTTAAAAACAGGTGGAGGCAAGAATGTGGAAGCACCAGAAGTGGCTTCTACCAAGTGACATGCCTGACTGCAGCAGATCAGACAGTCTGATGCTAAGCGAAGTTAGCAAGTGGTTTGAGAAAGGAAGAGAAGGAAAACAAAACCAAACAGAAATTCTATGAAGACCAGAGACATTTATGTTTGGCTAAATACACTGAAAAACTGTACAACAGACACGACTGGGGAAATGTCCAATAAAAATGTGAACTTAAAAGGAAAGACTTAATTCAAAAGAACTCAGGACTGGGGGACTGTGCAACAGGACAGGGGATGATACCATTTCAACATTGATCAAAAGGTCTGTACTAATCTGAAGAGTTAGGTAAAAAAGAGTTTTGTTTTGATTTTGGTTTTTGTTTAGAATTACGGGTAAACAGTCAAATGAACCAGGTGTGAAGGTGAGATGAAATGGTAGGGTACAGGAAAGATCAGAGAACATTTTATTAGAGGAATTGGTGGAAAATTTGGGAGTTTGAAGGAAGGAGAAAAACCTAACCACAGTTTGGTTAACAAGTATTCTGCTCTGATTAATCAGTTGGGACCAACAGCTTAGCCTATGATGTATGAGGCAAAGAAAGGGAATTTAAAAGGGTCTGTTTCTGGTCTTGTCACAGGTGAACAAGGGGATACCTATGGATCTTATCTAACTTTTTAGGGGAAAGGCTAAGTCCTTGCAGTAAGTCATTTTCCAAAACATAAAAACATGAGATCTTCTTAACCTTCAGGCAAAATTCAGCATTGTCAGTGTCGCGTACTGAAAATATTTAATGTAGCCTAGGACAGGGAAGGTGAGAAATCTAAAAAGTTCATGGTGGTTGCAATACATTTTCTAAGATTTTTACATCTGTGATTGACCTTTAAAAATGTAGCTTCATTTCTAAATATTTCCACAGAACTAGGCTGCCAAATTACAAACAGTAGTTTTTATGTCTTATGCTGATAAAATAAGAAAACTATAAACCACACATTGTTTTATATTTTCAGCAGGGATCTCACATTATTTAAAATCAAAAGATTACTAAGAAACTAGTCCTTTTCACAAACTTCAGAGTTTGCTTCTAATAACAACTAATACATAATATATTTTCAGACTATAAATCATTAATGACAAAAAGAAAATTCTAACTACTCCAGGTGCTCATTAAAACTAATACTAGAGAATTTTTTTTTTTCTGAAAAAGAGTAAGATTCAGTTATCAAGTTAAGCACCTTAAGAAAGCAACATTTGTCAACAGGGCAGGTTGAAGCCTTCATGCCCAGGAATCCTCTGTATGGAATGCACCACCTTCTCCAATGCTAATGATCACCATCATTGCAATCACCTTCTGTATTCTATGGTTCAGCTAAGCATGACTGATTGAAAAAATGAAATTCAAGGAACTGTAGGTCTGGTCCTATGGGGTGGAATATCATAATTTAACTCTGGAGTTCTAGCAATTATTATAAGCAAATAGTTCCAACTGGTCCAAGGAGCAGTTGTCTATTAAACCTATCACTAAAATGAGAATTATACTTAAGTATTTTCATCCAGAATAGACTTGGGCTTACCATTAAACTCACTTGAGGGTGTACAGACTATTCATGGTGGTAACAAAGTATAGTCCAGATTACAAAGCAACAAACTGTTCATTAGTAGATAAAAAGCTTAGTGCTCAGGAGAAGAAAATATAAGGAACAGCACACAAGAAAAAATTCTTCCATTCCTAGCTATTTACTCATCATAAGACCTTGATGACTAAATGGACAGGAGATCTAACCAAGGCAGGCTTCAATTTCTTAATCTACAGAAGGACTTACAATTGGCTGATCACTATCACTCTCTATAAGTCTCAGATTCTATGAAAGGGAAGAACAGTGCACTTAAAGACAGCTGTAACCTATTATGTCAAATGTTCTTAGCCACTGTCCCTAGAAATCACTAAAAAGTCCCAGAAATTTCAGGAATTTTAATCCAAAAGCGGCTTTCAAGGTTGTCCCACTCATTGTTTGATCACATGATCTAAAGTTCAGTAGCAAAAAAGACTACTTATCAATAAATGCTTATTAATAAGTGCTTCAGACTTTTGACACTTGGTGATTTAACATTCTGTTTTAACTAACTGTCTATGAATGATCTCAAAAGAGCCCTAACAAATGACAATGCAGTTCTGCTAAGGCATGCATGATAAGGGAGTCACTGGATATTGAGTGAGTCTGGCCTCACTCAGCTAACCTAGTGACTTTGTTCTCACTTATTTGACAACTCTTATGAAAGTTTTAGCTGATTCCTTCCTTAATTTTTAAAATAAAGTTGAAGAAAGAGCCAGATACTAGTGAGAGAAATGAAATGAAAATGGGCATGACTAAGAAACTGATGGTTCTTGGCCAGAAAAATAGAACTTTTAGGTAAATGAAATTAAATGTTACAGTGGTATTAAGGATTTACAAATTCCCAAGGCGAACTCCTATGAATATCCAAGGACTTAAGCCAAATACTCTTTCAGGAGTGCCCAACCCTAGCAGAACCCTAGAATCGCTTTTTTTTTTTTCCTAAAGAGAAAAGGACAACAAGAGAGA
>PVKS010017438.1:0-15487 GCA_004027875.1 Aplodontia rufa
GAGAGAGAGAGAGAGAGATAGAGAGAGAGAGAGAGAAATAATTTTATTTAGTTTTTCATGTGCCTTTTGTTGCTCCGAGACTTCTTTGGGTTCTTGGTGCTGGGGTTTGAATTCACATACTTGTGCATGCCAGGCAAGCACTGTAACCACTGCTCCAGCCCAGAAAAACCCTTTTTAATCATATGCAAAATATAAGAATTTACTATAGCTATGCTGTAAAGCAACTTTAAACAAATCTGAAAGCACTGAAATCATTTAGACTATATTCTGTGATGACAAGGATATTAAATTTTATATTTAAAAAACAGAACAAAACAAAAAGATGGCAACTAGAAAAATATTATAACTGTAACAACAAAATATTTTGAACTGAATAATAAAGCAAACAACAACAGTCATTTGTACTATAAACATTAAGCATTCATGTAAAAATCAGAAAAAAGAATAGCAAGGAAAGTAGAAATGGAAATAGGAAAGAAAATAATAGAAATAAATTAAATAGAACACAACTGGAAAAGAAGGCCATTCTTAAAAAGCTTAAAATTTGATGAACTCTGTTAATTACAATTAAAAAAAGGTAAAGCACAGATATCCAATAGTAGGAATGAGGAATAAAGATGCATGATAAATCCTTCAAACATTGAAAAGTGAAGAGGAAAATACAAAAGTTTTCAGCCAAAACATTTAAAAATCGAGATGTAGATGAATTCCTAGACAGCGCTACTCATTGAAATTGACAGAAGTAAATTAAGAATTCAAAATAGTCCAACAGTTATTAAAAATACCGTTAAAACTTTCCCACAGATAAAACTTCAAAGCCAGATGGCTTTACAAGTATACTTATAAACCATTAAGGAATAAATAACACCAATCTTAAATAGATTTTTTTCATAGAAAGGAAAAGAGGGAAACTTCTACATTTCTCAGGAGGCCACAATACCCTAAAGAACATTTCATAAGAATATTTTAAGAAAGGAAAATGACTTCCTAGACAGAGCCTAGATCTGTATCTGCAGTGGAATGGATAAATATGCTGTATTTACCTAGACTAAAGGAAGAAAAGGACTACAACTACATGTAAAAGCATAGGGGATATTGAAAAAACGAAGTTAAGGGAACCACGTCAGACTGTATGGTTCCATTTGTACAAAGGTCCAAACAACAAAGCTGAAATTATTGGGTTTAGGGATGGATGCGGTAGATGGTTAAACTATCAATAGAATTTGATTGCCAAGAAAGTCTGGACTGGAGGGAGGGGCAAACCAGGGAGGAGCATCTGGAGAGCTGATGATACTCCTTAACCTCACCTGGATGTCTTCCTCAGGTGGAAGGAAGGGGCTGAAAAAGCCCACCATGGAGCAAGGGCTAGGAGACAAACCTGCTTTCTCTGCTGTTTTACAGGCTCAAGTCCAAAGAGGAGACAGCCTCAATATATCTGAAGGCTTTTATATAAATTCATTTAAAGCCCACACATAGAATCCAGACCATAATTCAGAGAACTATGTGAGGGTTCTGCCTGGCACACATCATGAATAAGTGTAGTTATCACTCTTCTAAGTATTATTAATTTTATCCCTCAAATGGGCCATCATTTCCTCTTGTTGGCCCTCAGATTGCATAAAGCATCTCAGAGAACACAATCTCTATATTATCTAGGTCCCTCTTGCCCTTTTCTGGGCCTTAATGTTGGTATTAGGAAAATGAAGAACTTGGATTCCTTAATTTTGACACAAAGGATTTCTCTCTTCATGAAGTACCCCAGGTTTCCTCAATGAAGTACAAGCCCACTGTTACCAGTGGTTGCTTTGGAGCCATGGTGGGGGAATATGCATCAGGCTACAGAAAGGGGTTGCCAGCTTCTTCAGGAGGCAGTGTTTACCTTTCTCTGGGCAGAGGTGGCAGAGGTTAAGAAAGCCTGGTGAAATGGATGCCAGGGACAGATGTTACCTAATTTGGTCATAGAACAAAGTGCTTAAAACTTTTAGAAATCCTCAAGAGTGCATAGGAATGGGGGCAACTATGGAAAGAGCAGGAAACAAGTATCTCCTAGAATTTCAGAGCAGGGCACTGGATCTCATAGGGTGAGTACGATGTAATCACTATTTTAAAAGGTTGAGTCTTTGGAAAAGAAGTTTTTGGGTTGGAATCCTGACTGCAGCATTCCCTAGAGCTATGTTTATTATTATCATCACTATTATTGAGTTGAGTTGTACAAACAAATGCACATAAAGTAACAATATGATAAGCATTTGATCCTAACCCAGTCACCCCAACATCTTATGACCCACACCCAGTCTCTTGATTCTTCTACATTTCCCCCATAACGGTTATAAATATATCTATCTATCTATAATTGTGATTTTTCCAGAATTAAATGATTGCATAAGTATTATTTGGCTCCTGGGGGAGCGGGTGTAAAGAGTGTGTTACATTGTTGATTGTCTCCCTACATCCCTCCCTATGTTTCCTCCCTCTCCTCCAGGCCCTACATATCTATAATTTCCCAAGATTTAGCGTTGCTACGCCTTTGGTGGTTCTAGTACAAGAGCTTAACTACCTTTCGTCCAAGCCTGGGTTTTGTTCTAGCCTCGATAAATGAGGGGAAACATTTGACACTGGAGTCTGGGTTTGGCTAATTTCATGCAAGGTACTCAGAGGATATGATATGCTTGTATAAGCATATGTGTGAAATGAGGTGAACAACTATTTAATGGAGATGTTGTGGGATGGAACAGAACAAGGCAAAGTCGGATTCATTAAATGGACTCCACAATCATTAAAAAAAAAAAAATAATTAGATCCGGGTGGCTTGCAATCCCAGCAACTCTGGATCAAAGTTTCAGGTCAGCCTCAATAATTAGCAAGACTCTCAGCAAGTTTAGCCAGAACCTGTTCCAAAAGAAAAATAAAAAATGAAAATGAAAAGGGCTGGAGAGGTAGCTCCGAGGTAAAGTCCCTCTGGGTTTAATCCCCAGAGCCTAAATAAATAAACAGATAATTAATAATCTTTCTAATTCCAGAAACCTCAGGCTTACTCAGGCTTTGCTCAGAATTCTCAAAACCTCAGTAGTTTCATACAATGATTGCACCCCTGCCCCCTCACTGCCCCTCCACAACCTGCCCCCATCTTTGGCCATGGAGTGGATGGAAGAGGCGCCCTGGAGAAGAACTGGGCAAACTGAGTCCCATGTCCACTGGCTTCTTGGCATGGTGGGGCCTGTCATGGCGGCCCAGTGACAGTTGAGGTGATCTCAGATCGCGTAGCAAAAAGACTGGAAGGGTCTAAGGATCAGCGCTGCTTGGACTTCTGGCCCGCCGGCTGTAGCTCGGGCAAGGCCAGTGCCAGCACCCGCTCAGCTCTGTCCCGTCTCCAGGAACGCTGGGCCTGCCCTGACCCGGGGCTCAGCCTCGGCTCAGACGTCCACTTGGGGAGGCAGCAGTCAGGGCCTCGGGACCGACACCCCAGGCCCGGCAGCGGGTGGCTGAAGACAGACACCAGCGCCCCCAGAGCGCACTGGGCTAAGAGCTCCGCCGTCCCGACGCTCGCGGGCCCTCCCCGCCCCTCTGCGCCTGGCAGCGCCTCGCCCCGCCGTCCGGGGCCCCCACCCACCGGCCGCTCCTCCCCTCTCCCCACACTCCTCCCCCGCCCCCTTCTCTCCCCTCCCCCGCCGCCTCGCTCACAGCTCGGCCCAGCACCGAGGCGCCCCGGCAGCCAGCGCCAGCGGCGAGGCCACCGCACCTGCAGAGCGCACGGGCTGCCGAGCCGCCACCTCGCTTCTCACGGCGCAATCTCCTCCCCACTTGCAGGGTTGCCCATGAGGCTTGCGACCCCGAGTTGGCGACAATGATCACTTCCCTGCAAGATGGGCAGAGTGCCGCGGGCAAGGCGGCTGCCCGGGACTCGCCGCTGGCCGCCCAGGTGTGCGGCGCTGCCCACGGGAGGGGCGACGCCCACGACCTGGCGCCAGCTCCCTGGTTGCAAGCGCCAGCGCTCCCGCCGGCTCCGGACGCGACCCCCGGCTGTGCTGCGGACAGGTAGGCAGCCCTCCCAGGGCGCGGGGGAGTGTCCTGTGTTGGCAGCAGACTAGGGGTTGCGGAGGCGGTCTTAGGGGTGAGACATGTGCCCAGAGCTGGGCCAAGTTTGTGAAAGTCTCTGAAGACAGCTCCCTTTGAGCTTGCTCCTACCGGATCATTAGGACATTGCGATCTCACAGAGCCTTAATATAAATAGCATCACCGTTTCATTGAGAGCTTGCTGCATTTCTCGCCTCTGTCCATCAGTGTGAACTAGGGGAGGCCAAACTCCAGATTGTCCACCCTCTGCTGCTGCCCAGCATTGTTTTAAAAAATACAATCCTTTTTATTTTATGTATTTAAAAAAATCAAAATATTAATGAGTTCACCTCCCATATAGACTCTTACTGGGACCTATGGGAAGCAAAGGACGGATTGACATTTGAGCAGTCTTTACTGAGCAGTCTTTACTGTTCCGGAGGAAAGAATAGAGACTTTAAAAGGTAACCCAGTCTGCATAGCATTCACCCAAAACTGCCTTTAGAGTTTGCACATACTTTAGGAAAGAAAAAAAAAAAAAAGACTACAATGGCATGAAAACCTATAGTTATTTATATCCATACATTTAAAAGGTCTTTTTTTTTTCCCTTAAGATTTTCAAAGTGCTCAGACTAAAGTGAAGTTAAAGTTACTCTCCAGTGGACTAGAGTACATTTATACTAGCAAGTTCTATTAATTTATCCCTTCTAAAACACTGCCTTGTTGTTTAGTATCTATAAGAACTTGAAAAATCAACAGACTGTGTGTGGGCAACATTGTGAATGAAATTTGAAGTGACATGAAGTGCACTATAATTAATAAGTCATAACTTTCAGAAGTGATTAGTAAAATATCATAGAATTCACTAAATATAGCTTAAACACTTTGTCAATTTAATGGATTCATAACAATGTCTACCTCCTCAGGATAATTTTGCACTGATATTTATATAGTTCATAATGCTGCTTCAGGAAGATATCAAAAGTGCAGGAAATGGAGTTTCCATTTGGTTTTTTTTTTAAGGGCAAAAAAGGAAAATAGGACTATTGTAGATTTATTTGTATCAATTAATATATGTTGTTTTGATACCCAGAAAATATGTCACAAAATTTCCTGTACACTTTATATAATATTTGCATTGTCACAGACTGATATGTGTTGGCCTTAACAACATTTTTTAATCCTGACAGCAATTATATTTTACATTCTGTTTTATGTAAATTATATCCTATGTTCTCTTGGTGTAGGAGAAAAAAGAAAGAGCTTGATGTTCTGGAAATGCCATCTATTCCAAACCCTTTTCCTGAGCTGTGCTGTTCTCCATTTACATCCGTGTTGTCAGCAGGCCTGTTTCCCAAAGCAAATCCAAGGAAAAAGCAGGTATGCCTTTCTGAATTTTTTAAATTCAAGTATCTTAGGAGTTCTAAATCCATACAGTCTTTAAGATTTTCTGTATTTCACAATATTAACAAAGAATTAGCATGGCCTATGCTAATTGACTCTATTAACTGACATAGTCTTTTGGGATTGCTTTCCTTTTAGGGCCTCAGTTGTGTTATGGGAATATAAAAAGTTCCCTTGTAGAGTCTTGAGATGGGTTAAAGAGAGAAAATGTGAATATATGAAGCGCAGTGTCTGGAAGCTATTTTCATTCACTGGATAGGTGGGAGAGTTACTTGTGATTGATCATTGATTTTAAGTCAGGAATTGGAAGGGGATGGAGGATGATAGTGGGGATGAGAAGAGGATTGACTGGTCTCTTTAATACCTTCCTTTATCTTGCATTTTAAACCCACGACTGGACTCCGCAATCTTATTTACTAAAGGAAAGTGATGTGATGAATCTGGAAAAAGGTAATTTGAGTTTAGGATTCGACACATCTTCTTCCTTTCAGTGAATTCCAGAGTTCGAAGGCTGCAGACTGCATATGACTTGTAAGTGATGATTAGAAGACAGAATTTATTTTTATGATTTTCTTTCTTTTCAAATTTCTCGTATGAGATAGACTTATAAAAATTAGATTGTAATAACCAAGCAACCAAGAGATGATGATATTACTAGGGCCTAAGGAAATTTAAATTTAAGCAGTCAGATGCTCAGAGTGAGGGAAGGGATAATGATCAGAAAAGAGACAGTTGGTCATTCCTCCCATCTATTGTTTTCTTTTCTTTTTCTGCACCTCTTTTACCTCTTGTTTTAGTCAGCTTTTCTGTTCCTATGATTAAAGACCTGACAAAAACAACTGTAGGAGGAAAGGTTTATTTAGGGACTCACAGTTTCAGATGTCTTAATCCATAGAAGGCTGGCTCCGTTCCTTGGGGCTAGAGGTGAGGCTGAACATCATTGCAGAAGAATGTGTTGGAGGGAAGTGGGTCAAGGCAGGGCTCCAGGAAGCAGAGAGAGAAACTCTACACCACATACAAAATATATACCCCAAAGGCATGCCCCCCAAAAGCCACCTTCTCCAGCCACACCCTACCATCCTTCCTTGTCCAGTTAATCCCTACCAGGGGATTAACTCACTGATTGGGTTAAGACTCTCATAACCCAGTCATTTCACCTCAGCCTTCCTGTATTGTCACACATGAACTTTTCAGGGACACCTCACATTCTGATTGTGACACCTCTGATGGGTTTAATGATGTGTGTTCATATTTTTAGGAATGGAGGAAATATTTTAGAAGATTAATGAATCCTTGATAACGTACAACAGTAACAGAGACAATAGAAAATGTTATTAGAGGTTTGGTATACATACTTTGTGGAGTTAAGAGTTTTAATCTAATAAGACCATAACTTCAATTGGGGAGATGGAGAGGGGACTCTTTTAAGAGTTTTATTTTTGCAGCATAACCCAGAGAACCAAAGGTCAAATGTCTTCACTCATCTGTGGAGGCTAGAGCTAGACCCTGGCCATTGAGAAAAGAGGTCTATTACCATGTTTTAAATCCAGATTAGGTGTAATGTCATATGACATTATGGGTGGGTATTTGGGGGGCTCTTGGGGGTAAATCTAATTTTCAGAATTTATATATATATATATTTATATTACTTCATTACAAGCTTGTTTGATTGTTCAACAAATAAATTTCTGAGTTCAAAAAAGAGTTTTATTTTTTAGTTGAGGTTTAATATCAGATTGTAAGTTAAAAATAGCCCTATTAAGTGTCTAAGCCCTTTGAGACTTTGGCTTTTGGGTTTGTACATAAGATGGGAGTAGGGATGATAGATTTGACTGTCTGCCATGGTGGTGGAAAAAAAAAAAGATTCTGGGTTGTCTCTGTCACCACGTATGGGAAAAAAACTGGCCAATGACAACTTAATAGTCATATGAGAGAATTTAATAGATATTAATAAATATGGAGGGCTTCTATGTTTCTCCTACCATCCTAAGCACTAAGCACCTAATAAAAAAAATGCCTTCCAAAGGGTGTTTACCAAGGCAGGGCTTTGGTTTGGAATTGGAATAAGTTGATAATTGGTCAGGGGTTCTATAGAAGTAGAAAAGAGAGGTTCTGGACTATGTTGCACTTTAATTTTGTGAATGGACACAAAATGCCTGCATGTAAGAGAAATATTGGGAGGCAGGGTTTATTGTGAATAGAGAACTGGAATAGGTGCTGGTATGTTCACGTTAACGCAGTAGGGAAAAAAGAGAAAGAGCACAGGGGAGGTGCAGGGGTGAGGTCGGAGATACCCTCAGTGTGGACAGTCTTGACTAGAGCGGCGTTTTAAGGAAAAACGGTTTTTTAAGGTGAGCTTTAGCAAAGTGGAAATGAGAAATAGGCGATAATGCTGTTATTGACACAAGTGGACTTCTTTCCAGACTTTGTGTCCTGTGTCCAGGTGGATAGAGATTGCGGCACCTGCACTACATGCTCAGAGTCCTAGCCTGACTTCTCCTCACTGATCCCGGAGGATCATCCCACCTTAGAAGATCCCTTCTTGCCAGTCTCTTCCTAGGCCCAAAGGCTGGGCTCTCTATGAAGAGAAGAATATCCCCAAATTGCAAAAGAGGAAGGTTCCTTTTTCTTTTCTTTAATGTTTCTTTTTTGCCCCTACCTAGATTTTGTGTTTAGAATTTATCCTTTTGTTTTTATTCTTTTATACATGCTCAGCTCTTTGGAATGAGAGAGGTTTTGAGAGCATTGAGTCTGTCAGTAATTTCCCAAGCTCAATGTCTTTGTGACACACATATTCTTTTTATGAGATGGTATTTCTGGCCCTGTTATCTCTAGCCTTTGGTTGGGATGATGTAAATCATTGTATGAATTGCATTATTCCACTGAATATCACTTATGGTGGAAATAGTTTAGGAGAAGATCACTCTTTCCTTTATATTCTCTTTCGTTTGTTTTGTTTAACAGTTCTAGTCATTTTAGAAATTATTTTCTCCCCATAGGGAAAATGAAGGATTGTTACTTGCTATTTACAAATAAATGACCAGAAAGTTTGAGAGAATCCAAACTAGAAATGTTAAACTTAATTTTGCCTTTCAAAGCCAAAGTAAAAAGTCATTTTACAGGCCATAAATTTTTTCTTCATTTCTTAAAAAAATTGGGATGACTGTATAATATATGAGTAGTAAAGTGCATTGAAGTCACAGATAGAATTTGATTTATCTCTTTTTGCAAATAAAATGTCCTAAAGAATACAATGTTGTAGGCTTTTAGTATTATTTTAAAATGAGATCTCAAATGACAGAGAATCTTTATTCTTTTATTCTCTCCTTCTTTTTATAATGCTGGCCAGGTATAATCCTAAACCTATTTCTTTGTGTTTACCAATACAGATTTCTTTGTGTGCAAATTTAGAGTGTAATTCCTATATATACATGGATGACAAAAGATATTTTAATTCTTTTTTTGAATTTCTGATTGAAATTTGACAGGGAATTACCCTTTAGCAATGAACTCCAAACACCTATTACTTGAAGAAAAGTAAAGAGTAAGAGATCTTTAAACCTTACCCCAGAGTCAGTTCTTGTCTCAAGCTTTGCAGCCCGTGGGTCATTTTAATGCTTGGACACAGCTTATGCAGGAGCTGTGGTTAATTGCTTCTCAGGACTCTATAGTATAACTAATCCAGAATAAAGTCTCTGAATATTTGAAAGATTAAACTCTATGAAACACTATCATGGAGTGTTTGAGTTGGGTGGGAGTTTGGAGATCTTCCAGTTTAATACCCTTCTTTTATAGATGTATAAATTGAGTTAAGAAGTGCTAGGTGCCTAATAGCTATATAACCAGAACCTATAGTCTGCATATCTTGAGGATTTGACCATAACCTTTTAGGAAAGCAAAATTTGGGCCATAATAGCAGTATAAACGATAAACACATCAGTATTATTAGTTACAACTCTAGCTATAATACTGAAATATCAGGGATGCCACATGGTATTTGTTGATATTCATCTAAGGACATGGAATTTCTCTTATTTTCCATTTCTCAAATGTAACTATTTCTTTGTGTTTTTTCCTTTAGCTTTCTTATTCCTAAGATTGATGTGAAAAATCTTATTAAGTACTTGGTCATATCAAGTAGTATTTATCAGTGTCATTAATAATCAGCTGTTAGGGGCTGGAGTGGTTCCCAGCGGTTTGCCTGGCATGCAAGAAAACCTGGGTTCAAACCCCAGAACCACATACAAAACTAAGTTTTTGAGAAACAAAATATCCAGATGAAAGAATAAATAAAAGTGATTCTCTTGCTTGCTAGCTCTCTTCCTCTTTCTTTAAAAAAAAAAGATATTAGCTTTTATATATTTACAGTCTACTGGATATTATCTTGTGAGAACAGTAGGAAGTGGATCTGCCACCCACATTTTTTTTTTAAAAGAGAGAGGGACAGTGAGGGAGAGAGGGAGAAAGAGAGAATCAATTTTATTTAGTTTTTCCCGTGGCTTTCATTGTTCCAACACTTCATTGTGTACGTGGTGCTGGGGTTTGAACCTGCATCCTTGTGCATGCCAAGCAAGTGCTGGATCCGCTGAGCCACCACTCCAGCCCTGCCACCCACATTTTAAGATTGAAAAATAAAGGGGCAAAAACTGGAAGTGATTTGCCCACACTTTCACAGTTGAAATGAGTTGTAAAAGTGTCTCTGTGTGCTGAGCCCCTCACATATTGTTTGTAGACTGCTTTATAGTGAGGTCAGCCCTTTTTGTGTATTCCAGAAAAAATAATATCTTCCAAATAATTAAGAAATTAGTTTTCCATGTGCTTTGCCTTTAATTTCTGTTTCCTGTATCAGGGACTTGCAAAAGAGAAATGGATCTCTGTCTCCGAATTAAAAAGCCTCTTATGTCATTTCTTTGTGACATCAGTAATTATTTTGGTGTGCGCTCTAAAAGGAATCTTGTGTGACTGCTACATTAATTGAGTTCTCATATACTTCTTTTTTCTAAGATACACAATAATAGAAAGAAACTCCACTGCTATACTGTTTTGTAGACTCAGATCATTAAGATTTTGTACCATTTATTTTATCTACTCCTTATGTAAATTTTCATTTTTTGTTGAAGTATTTTAGAGGAAATAATAAATAGCCTGTCATTGCAACTCTACCTAGTTTTTATACGCATCTCTGAAAAAGTGCATTTAAAAATATAACCCAAATGCCACCAATCCTTAACAAAACTAACAATAATTCTTCAATATCATCTAAAACCATCCATAATCAGATTTACTCAGTTGGAATGGTACGTGAAATCCTCAAATTACAAACTAGTTATGTTTCAAATGTCTGCAAATTAGCTCTTTGAAAATTTATATTCATTTTCAGATAGGAACAACATCATAAATTGTATTTTGGCCCTCCAAGCTATTTTTACAAAATCCTACTTTAATGTGAAATGAAACACAAATATATATGCAGAGAGAATAACAAAAACAATACTTGTTTTTAATAGAGGTTCAAACAAATCTATCTTTCTAACTGCAATTTGCTACTTCTGAATACCGATGCTTGATGAATGTAGTTTTTTGGAGAAGTTAAAGCTGTACAGATCTTTGTGGCAGTGTTAAAGCAAGTTTTACAGCAGTGCTTCTCAAAGTGTAGTTACTAAACCACCTTATTCAGAACACTTGGATCTCTTGCAACACCCACTGAGTAATAATGTCCTGGGGAAGAACGGAAGAATTTTCACTTCTTCCATGTTTTTCTCTTTGACATATGTACAAAATCAGTGCTGCTTTTATGCTCTATCACTTTGACTGTGTTAATCTGACCTTCCAGAACTGTGGACAAGTCTATTTAGTTGAGAAAAGGTGAGAGTATTGCAAATGGAGTTTGGTAGCTATTTTAGTCATGTATTGATTGATTGGAGGACACAGAGCCTCAAATGAACTAGCCTGAGAGGTTATCTTTTAATACCCGATAGCCAATAGTTCCCTGGTCTCATGAGAGATCGCAGTTGAGAACTATAAAGTCAGTGATCATGACGACCAATTTCTCTTGTTCTCTCTCTTTTATTCTCCAGCAGGCACACCTCAGAGTCTCTGTTCTTGTATATCCACATAGTTTTCTCATATTTTTCTGCAGTCTTACATGCCTGTGGCTGCCCCTGAGTTTTCCCGTTAGTGGTTCAATACTTTGTAATGGACTGGAGTCTGTATCTGGGGAGAGATGTTAGCTCAGTGTGGCCAAGGGGACAGAAGGACTCTCAGCAAGGGTGTGGTAGGTTCTGTGAGGAGGTTCAGGTTCAGTAGGTATGACTTGCAGAGGAAGGGAGGAGATGAAGGGAGGAGATGATGGACAGCTAGGTGCCCTGGGGCGGGGGGAGGGGGAAGATCTCAAACAAAAATAAAAGTGCACAAAAACTAATTCTTTTCACATGTGTGATATATGATGATCCACAAATTGGTTTGTTTGACAGCCCATCTAGTTCACTGTGTCCAGGTCCTTTGCCTCAATTAATTTAATTTACATGAAGCACATTTACTAGACTGGGTTTTTAGTTGATGACACCCTTTAGGGATCATCAGCTTCCTTGGTCATTGTCCTGAATGTACATCTTAATGAGGTCCCTTAACCTCTGATAATAGGAGCTACCAACTCAGTACCACCTTTCCCTCATACTACTTAACTTCATTTATAGCAGAAGACAGGTGCCTCTTCCTATTTTAAAACTTAAATCCCCTAGTGGATCTTCTGTTTGTCAAGTTTTTATTTATAGTTTGGTTAATTCTCAAGATATGTTTGGAGTCCAATATTTATTTTCAATATGGGTTTAATTTTTTACTTTCTGAAAGCCCAGTTCTGCTTTGTTTTACCTGGGGACATTTATTACATTCTATCCAGAAGAGGAAAATTGGAGTCATCCATGGTTCAATATAAATGTGAATCAATTAATATAAAAAAGATTTCTGCAGTCTTATTGATCTTGCTTTTAAAAATGTCAGTTTATATGGAAGAGTAATACATTCCATTGTGTAAGTATACACTTAGGTGTATTTGAGCGGAGATAAGCAGGCTTGGGAATGGTCTCTTCAGCACTTTAGATAAAGTACAGCTCCAGGGGGACCCTAGGAAGTGGCCACAAGATTTTAACATGTCAAAGGAGTAGAGGGAAGGGTTCAGAGTTAATTTAGAAGAGAAATGAGAAAACTGTTGTGGGGAGAGAATCTTTTACTTTTTGTTCTTTGACTACAACATTTAATGTTTTTCAAAGCTACAGAGAAAATAAACATAAATACGAGGTTTAATTTTCTTAGTTTATAAATGTTTTTATTCCAAAAGATCATTAATAATTTGATGGTTTATTTACATACATAGTTGTGATGTTATATGTGCTGGTTAGGTTGACAGGCCAGTCAGTTAAGGTTTTTAAACCCATAATAGCTTCAAAGAACAGTACACTTACAACTTCATGTGTACAAGTTTTAATATTGTATCTGTGAAAAGATATGAGTCATCAGGGAGTGACTGAGAAATACTGGAGTGGGAATCACCCAATCTAGTTTTTAGTATTGTTCTACTACTATGAGGTGAAGTGATAACAGACTATTGCCCACACTTTCTGGTTCTTAGAGCCCTCGAATTTTGTTCTATTCCCAGAGCAAGTGATTCTGATGGCTGTTGAAACACTAATGACTCCTGTGCAGTTACATTTAGGAGTTGCAGAAGGTTTCTTTGGTCTCACTGGTAGAAATTCTCTCTCAGCCTCCAACTCATCTTCCCATGTGATCACTACACCTCTGTTGGTAAAGGACACTTTGGAGTACCATGGGAGAAGGAGCATCAGAACCTTCTTCATGGAAATGATGGGGACAAATAAAAATTATGCATGACAGTCTAGGTTCAAATATTAAAAAAAGAACCAGGAACTGTCTCATATCTAGGAGGGACCAGGTTGAGGTGTGAAGATGAAGTATTTAACCAAGTATTTAAACTTAGAAATAAGGGTATGAGATTAGATGTGAACATATGTGGCTGTTCAAAGCCCAGTTACATTTGACTCTGCTTGGTGTAAACTGTATACAATGACCACATCCTCCAAGTCCTTTGCTAAATTCCTTTTGCCAAAAACAAAGGGCCACTAGGACCTGATGGATTCCCTGCTGAGTTTTATCATACTTATCTACAAGGAGGAGCTAACACCTCTCCTTATTAAACTATTCCAAGAAATTGAAAAGGATGGAACTCTCCCAAACACTTTTTATGAGGCAGACATAATTCTGATACCAAAACCCAACAAAGACACATCAAAAAAACAAACTACAGACCAATATTCCTGATGATCATTGATGCAAACATCCTTCATATGGTTCTACCAAACAATATTCAAAAACACACCAAGAAGATAATTCACCACAATCAAGTAGGATTCATTCCAGGGATGCAAGGCTGGTTCAACATACACAAATCAGTAAATGTGATTCATCAATTAAACAGAATTAAGGACAAAAACCATAGTGATCATCTCAATTTATGCAGAAAAGGCCTTTGATAAAATCCAGTACCCATTTATGCTCAAAATTCTAGAGAAGTAGGGATTGAAGGAACTTTATAGTTATTAAAGGCCATGTATGACAAACCCTTAGCTAGTATCATGCTAAATGGAGAAAAGTTGAAATCATTTCTACTAGACTCAGGAGCAAGACAAAACTCTCTGTTCTTACCACTTTTATTCAATATTGTTCTTGAGACCCTAGCAAGAGCAATCAGGCAAGGAAAGAAAATCAAAGGGATAAGACTAGGAAGAGAGGAAGTTAAACTATCTATTTTTGCAAATGGCATGATCCTATATTTGAAAGGTCCAACATACTCCACCAGAAAACTGCTTGAGCTTAAAAACAGATTTAGCAAAGTGGAAGACTACAAGATCAAAACTCATAAATCAATAGCTCTCCTACACACTAACAATAATAGGGCAGAAGAAGAAATTAGGAAATTGGTTCCATTTACAATATCCTCATAAATACTTGAGAATTAATCTAACAAGGAAGTAAAAGACCTCTACAGCAAAAATTACTGAACATTGAAGAAAGAAATCGAAGAAGACCTGAGAAGATGGAAAGATGTTCCATGCTCTTGGTTAGGCAGAATTAATATAATTAAAATGGCCATTCTGCCAAAAGCCCTCTATAGATTCAGTGCAGTCCCCATCAAGATACCAATGTTATTCTTTACATATTTAGAAAAAGCAATTCTCAAATTTGTTTCCAGCAACAAGAAACCCAGAATAGCCAAAAACATTACTAAGCAAATAGACAAAACAGGGGGATTCACAATACCATATGTAAAACTACACTGTAGAGCTGTAGTAACAAGAACAGGATGGTACTGGTATCAAAATAAGAATGAAGACCAATGGGATAGAAGACTCTGAGACAAACCCACAAATCTTTAAACATCTGATCTTTGACAAAAGATGGTCAAAATATAACATGGGAGAATGATAATCTATTTAAAAAATGCTGCTCAACAAACTGGATAGGCATTTGCAAGAAGTTGAAATTAGATCCTTATCTTTCACCTTGCACAAAAATCAAATAAAAATGGACCAAGGAACTAGAAATTAAACCAACAACCATGCAACTTCTGGAAGAAAAGTTAGGAACAACTCTCTAGAATTTGGGAGTAGACAAAGACTGTCTCACCAAGACTCCTAAAGCAAAAGAATTAAAGTAAAAATTCAATGAGTGGATGCCATTAAACTAAAATGCTTCTGCACAGCCAAGGAACTGGTCAAAATTGTGAAGAGGCAACCTACAGAATAGGAGATAATCATGGCCTTTGGTTCCACTGACAGGAGACTAATATCCAAAATTTATAAAGAACTCAAAATCTTAATACCAAAAACACTAAGAATCCAATCAATAAACAGGCCAAAGAGCTAAAGAGAAATTTCTTAATTTGAGGATGCCAATTAATTCTTGAGAAAGTGTTCTAAATCACTAGTAATCAGAGAAATGAAAATCAAAACTACAT
>PVKS010017438.1:15587-42174 GCA_004027875.1 Aplodontia rufa
AGAAGTCAGAAATGGCCTTGCTTCTACATTAGTCTATCATGGTCCATTATTCATACAGCTGTTACAGGGAACTTTTAGAAATGTAGATCACATCATGTCACTCCCTGACAGAAAAAGTTTGATAACTTAAAATAAGTCTCTGCTTCTTTCTTTAGCCTATAGGACTCTGTGTGGTTTGATCCCTGTCTTCCTTATAAACTTCATCTGCTTTTTATCCTCTATTCTTCATACTGAAGCCACTGCCCTGTTGTGAACTTGGCAAGATTTTTTTCTATGTCAGAGCTTTTGGCTTGACTGCTTTCTGTGTCTGGAAACTTTTCCTGGCTCTTTACATAGTTGACTCCTCTTTATTCGTTAGGTCTCAGCAAAAGATCATCCCAGCAAGGTGCACCTTTTCGGCCAGTCTTCCTGAAGGATCCTGCTTTTAATGTTTCTTCTTACAATATCATATTTCTCAATTTACTTACTTTGCTCTGTTTATCATAATCTGAATTGTCTTTCTTATCTATTAGGTCTAATTATGTATTATTTCCCCTCCAAATGGATTGTCTTGGATTCTTTGTTTTCAGTTCTTTTGTTGAAAGAATGAGCATATGGGTTATTAAAGATAAATACATTATTAAAACCAAATTATCAAATTGTACTGTAACATATTCCTTCCAATCATGATAAATAATCTTGCTGTTTGTCATTAAATTGAAATATTTATAGTTCTATTACATGATTCTATTTATGAAAGTGAAATTATAGGTTAGGATCCTGGACTAATTAGATTTTGGCAGTCTATCAATTGCTTTAATTTAGCACATAGGAAATTTTGATCAGGTGTAATGAAGTTAGTGGAGACGTTTCTGATTTTATTCATTATTTTTATTTAGTTTAATTATCAGTGTCCACTGCTCAGTGGATCTCTATAGTTTCTTCCGGCTTACTGTGTATTCATAATTCTCTACAAAAAACTTGAATGGAAATATCAATTGGGCTTGAGTCTCTCAGACCAAGGGTAAATTCTATCAAGTTTTAATTATTCTGTATTAATGTCATTGGTGAAATATTTAGGTTAGTGGTCATCGCATGCAAATGGGAGACATATACCTCTTAACTATGTGTGAATACTTCCCAAGGGGTACACAAACTCATAGATTTAAGAAATCCAGTTTCCAGATCCTCTTTTCCCTAAAACGTATTTTCCTGAGAGAGAACCCACCTGTGTCCACATTAACATTTTTTTCTGATATCCTAGAGCATGTTACCCTCCAGTGCATCACACAGAGGGAAGTTTCCTTTAATGATTAATAAAAGCACCATAAATCAGAAGTGGTTCCTGTCCTTTTCTGATTTAAGCCTGTTTTTGTTAAAGAGTTATAAATGGAGATTCTGGCCAATTTGAAATGTTCTTCATTGAGATATATGATGGTATGATGAAGATAATGACAATTTTGATTTCCTATATTTCAGTTTTCTATTTTTGACTTGTGTTCTTCCATGTCCAGACTGTTGTCAGAGAAGATATAACCCTCAGTGGAGAGTTTCCTAGATGTGCTAGCTTTCTTTAGCAGAGTGAAGTGGCAGGCAGGGAGGTCTTAGTCCCTAAGTC
Organism: Aplodontia rufa; assembly: GCA_004027875.1. Taxonomy (NCBI): domain Eukaryota; kingdom Metazoa; phylum Chordata; class Mammalia; order Rodentia; family Aplodontiidae; genus Aplodontia; species Aplodontia rufa. The sequence continues at coordinate 17,185 of PVKS010017438.1, forward strand.
TTTCTTTTAGTCAGCTTTGCGTCTCTGTAACCAAAAGATCTGGTAGGAACAATTAGAGGAGAAAAAGCTTATTTTGGCTCACAGTTTCAGAGGTCTCAGTCCATAGCCAACTCCATAGCTCTGGACCCAAGGAGAGATAGAATATCATGGCAGAATAGCATGGCAGAGGAAACTAGCTCAGGATAAGGCAACTAGGAAGCAGAGAACAGAGAGCTCCATTTACTAGAAACAAAATATACACTCCAAAGATACCCCCACCCCCAGTGACTGACTTCTTCCAGCTACATACTACCTTTCCATAGTTACCATCCAGTTAATCCACATTAGTGGATGAATGCACTGATTAGATTAAGGCTCTCATAACCCAATCATTTCACTTCTGAAAATTCTTTCATTGTCTCACACATGAGCTTTTGGAGGACACCTCTTATCTAAACCAAAATAGTCTCCCTGGCTGATAACTTTAACAGCTGGGACTACCAAAGTGTTCAGAATAAATTGAGTATAACTCGGTGATAAAACTTGTATACGATTTCCTTCAATTTTGTGTGCTATTCAGTATTGTAAATCTTAGCAAATCAAGTTATGAAGTATTTATTCCAACTCCAGTCCATTACCATCCTTTTTCATAATACCACAATTTAATATTTTCTACTTCCTAAAAGATTATATGCTAAGCAACTGGACTGAATTTTATAGTATACCATTTGTTCTTATTAACAATGCAATATACTTTTATCATGATCAGTACTTCATTTAATGGAGCCATTTCAAGTTTCATACTTGATTTTTATTTAATTAGGACCAAAACTGAATCTTAGAGGTGGAAATGTACTCACACAATTAGCAAAGGAATTCTGTGTACTTCTTAGTACTTCGTGTTACTCCCACTAGGCCCCTTCTGTCAAAGGTCCCACCACCTCCTAATAGTGTGTGGACTGTGGACCAAGATTTGAACACATGGGGCTTTGGGGGACTTAAAAAATGCAAACTACATCCTTTACCCTGCTTAATTTTCCTAGTTCTTATTGTCATCTGACATATGCTAATGCATAAATATGTTTACTCTTAGCCTATTCCCCATGGAACATAAGCTCTGAGAAGGTAGAATTTTGTTTTATCAAGTTTTATTTACTCAGTCTCCATCAGGTAAGCAATACCTGTCACTTAACAGGTTCTCAGTAAATTTTTGCAGAAAAGTGTTTGCTATTAAGGGAAGGAATGATAATATTTGGAAACATACTAATAGCTTAACATAAATGAGATTTACTTTGTTTTCTGGAAGGGGTCTGATATTGTTAGATGGTAAAGAGATCCTTGCTAGGATAAACATTTGAGTATTCTTTTTACCATTGTAAGCACATTCTAAATTTGGATAACCCTTGCTCAGAATAAGTCTGTTCTTTGTCTGTTTGTTCTCCTTGTAAGTGTTTTCAGTCTTACCAGCACATGAATGCCAGTTAAAAAGCACGGATAGTTTATGGGGCCAAGTCCAGAAAAGTTTTTCAATCAACCCACATTCATAGTGGAAGATTACTTTCATTCTTGGGAATGGTGACATGTGTGTGGAGCACAGTATTCAGATGAAAGGGCTACTTTGGCATTATTTAACTGTGTATTGGCAAGACTCTGGCCAGTATCTAGTTTTCTTTTTAGAGCCATTTTGTGTTATATGAAAGTACTTGACTCTGTTGTGCCAAGCAAATAAAGATCAGCTAGAACATTCTGTAGGTCATTGGTTTGGAATCTTAGGGCACTGGGAACTTGATGTTTTGTTTTAATGACCTCTTTTAGGCTAAAGCTGCCTTTGTCCCCAAAGCTTAAGGGCACCTTTGCAGAACTATGCCTGCACCTTGGGAAAGATACAGGAGAGGTTCAGAGAAAAATGACTAAATAATTGAAGGTATTTGGATGAACTTCCATGTATAGCATACTTAATAAATTATTATTCTTTAGCTGAGAAGGATGAAGTAGAGGCATAAGATTTCTTGACACAGATTTACTCAAGTTCCACAATATTGGAGACATACTTTGAAGGTTGAAGCATTGCTTTAAACAAAGTAATGGGAAGGATGTTTACTGTCCATGCAGGATTTATAGGTCTTGTGCTCTTCGAGAGGCTTTCTGAAGAGATTTCCAGGGAAGAATGCTCTCAAGGAATGAAGAACCTCCTCCATATTTCATAGTGGGAGTACATGATATGTGTATGCATGTGGCCCATGTGGGAACTGTGAGAGGACTGTGGGAGTGTCATGGAGGAGTTGAAGTTGTATGATAAACACTGAGTACCTTTTGGGAACATTAATTTTAACTGTAAATATGAGGAAACATTCTTTTTATGAAGATAAACATTCCTGTATTTAAGTAGAATCACAGTTTACATGAATTTTTAAGGAAAAATTAAGTATCTTTTCATTATTTTGTACCTGAGATGGGAAGGGCTATGAAATTACTTTCTTTAGTTTTATTTTACTGGTGTATTGTAATTATACATAATAGTGGCATTGTGATTTATTTGTACATGCACATAGCATAATTTGGTCAATTTTATTCCCCAGTATTTCTCCTTTCTCTCCTCTCCTGCCTTTCTCTGATCCCTATCCTGTACTGGTCTCCCTTCTGTTTTCGTAAAATCTCTTCCCTCTACTTTTTTCTATCTAGCTTCCACCTATGAGAGAAAACATATGACGCTTGATCTTCCGAGTCCAGCTTATTTAACTTAGCATAGTGTGCAATTACATTCTTTTCAATTCTGGGAAGTTCTGGTGGAAACATTCGAGAAGCACTAGTGTAGTTTTCAGTTCTATGAGAAGTGACTCTTTGTAACTCGCAGAAGGGTTGTTTATCATTTCTCCTTTCGTTTCATTTCTTCTCTAGCCAAAGTTGCTTCTTTCAACAGATTCTCTGATTTTATTGGTACCTGCATTAATATCGAGGCTATTGGGTTTGTAAATGTTTTCACTTCACTTTCCTGAATTCTGGAAGGAAATTGCTCTCACTGAAGTCCCTGAGGACCACCTGATTCCTGAAGACCTATTTTTCAATCTTTATTTCAATGTCTCAGCAATTTGGTACATTTTTTACTGATCTTTCCTTCTTGAAACACATTGCTGACCTCTACCTCTTCTAGGTTTCTGCTCCAGAATTTTAGTTTTGGTGTTTTTTAGAGTTTTGTCTTAAAACTTGCTTTCATTGTACTGCCTGGGTGATCTCATCTGCTTCCACAGCCTTAATTGCAGTATTGGAAGTCTAGGCTACAACTTCATCCTGGCTTCCTGCTGGATATTTCACTTACGTAGCCCATGGCCTCTCAACCCAGCATATTCCAAATGCAACTCATACCTGTCTACTTAAATGTTCTCCTTCCTCTCTGTTTCCCATTGGGAATGGAATGCTCTCTACCCATATTTGAAAATCAGAAATCTTAGCTCACCTTCAGCATCTTTCCATTCTTGCCTCTCCTCATCCAATTCTCCAAGTCCTTTTGAGAAGACAGATCTTGGATTTATTCACCTGTCATGACCTGTGTGGCACATCATCTCTTTGATGACCACTTTAGATTCTCCTCATTGGTTGCTCTATATTTTGTTGTCTTCTGTTCCTAGAAATGTGAATATGTTTTAACTTTTTTTTTAAATTGAAGAGGTGAAGCACATAAAACATTTAAAAATATTCTTAAACTTTTAACCATGCTTAAAGTGTATCTAGTACATTCACAATGTTGTGCTTATATCATGTTTATCTAGTTTTGAAACATTTACATCCCCTCAAAAGAAACCCTGCTTTCGTTAAAGTCATTCCCCATCTTCCCCTCCCTCAAGCCCCTGTAGCCATTAATCTGCATTTTGTCTGTATACATTTCCCAATTCTGTATGTTTCATAAAAACAGATTCATACAATATATGATCTTTCATCTGGTTTCTTTCACTTAGCCTATTTTTGAAGCTTATCATCTTATAGCATGTGATACTATGCTTCTCACCATGAACATATAGAGATATAACTATTTTTTTCTTTTTTTTTTTAAAAGAGAGATAGACAGTGAGAGAGACAGAGAAAGAGAGAAACAACTTTATTTAGTTTTTCACATGGCCTTCATTGCTCCAACACTTAATTGTGTACGTGGTGCTGGGGTTTGAACCCGGGTCCTCACGCTTGCCAGGCAAGCGCCGAAACCGCTGAGCCACCGCTCCAGCCCAACATAACTATTTTTTTAAGAAATAAAAGCTTGTTTGTACAGTACATGTTTGCCCTCTCTTTGTGCCTTTGTTCTCCCTGCGATTTGTTTTTGCTTTCTTCCTTCTGAGGGAACCATTGTTCTGAGGTTGATGAGTATCCTTTACTTCTGCATTTTTATACCTTTACAGCATATGGCACTATAACATGTTTAATGATGTCCGTCTGTAAAATATTTGTATACACAGCTCTGCAACTTACTGTTCTCCTTTGATATTTTTGATTAATCCGTATTAATAAATGTAAATCTAGTTTTTTAAATTGTATTTAATTGTACACATATCATAATTTATTGTTTCTCCATTGAAGAATGTTTCAATCATAATAACCTACATTGTGTGTATGTTATTGTCCTGTGTGCAAGGTCTTCCTTAGTATATGTGTGTAGGAGTGGAATTGCTTGACTGTAGAGCAGATGCATGTTCAGTTTTTCCTCTATGTTGCTGCTTGTTCTCTAAAGTAGTTCCACCTACCAGCTCTCTGTGCTTCTTATTGTATACTTTCTAATCAACTGCTGGTATTTTTAGAATTTATAGATCTTTCCAATGTGATGAGTGTAATGAAATTTAGTTGCTGTGTTAATTTGTATTACCTTGATTGCTTGTAAGGTTGAGCATCTTTTCATTTATTTCTGGTCATTTTTTCCTCCTCTTTGTGAATTCTCTGTATTTTTGTACTATGGCATTTATTTGTTTGAAAATGAGTTGTGAGAGCCCTTTATATGATATTGATAGTAGTCTTTTGGCAGCCATAAATGTTGCAATTATATTTTCTCTGTAATTGTGACTTGCCTTAGCTTTGTTTGCAGTGTCTCTTAGGATACAGAACATTGTTATTTTAGTTTAATTAAATCTACTTTTGTACCTTTGTGTGTATTAAGGGTTCATACTGCATGATTTGTTTTTATATCTAATTATTTTTCAAATGAATATCTACTCATACTAGTACCATTTATTAAACTAATCACCCCTTCTTTTGCCAAAGCTTTAAAAAAATTACCTTAAACTGGTCTTGGAGGTGCATGCTTATGGTCCTAGCTATTTGGGAAACTGAGGCAGGAGGATTACTTAAGCTCATGAGTTCAATAGCCTAGACATCATAACAAGACCCTATCTCAGAAAACAAAACCAACTTTCATCATGACATTTATTATATATGAAAGTGGTAGTTTTGAATGGGAAATTTGATCGTGTCATTCTTTTTTAAAATCCATTCCAGGAACCCTCTGTCTTTCATCAAATACTGATTTTGCTAGATACTGTAAGTGCTATGTAGCTGGACCACATCTTTAATTCTGTTAAACATTTTGTTCCCATAGTCTATGATTTAATCACAGTGAACTTTTGGTTTCCTACTAGGATTTTAACTTACCTGATCCAGGGAAGGTCAGGTCTTTGTAGAAGATAGATGCTCAATAGTCCCACATTGCTTTTATTGTGAATCTTTAATTAGCTAGTTTCAAATACACCTTTTTGAAGAATCTTTCCCCATTGCTATATGAGCATTAGGAGTTGCTTAAAGATAATCTATGAGATCAGTTGCATTGAATTATCAGTCTCTTTACCTCTCAGTGTTCCAGGATCCAGCAAGCTTTCTGGGGCAGAGGGAACTCTGTCTGATTTGGATATCAGTATATTTCCGGACTTTTAACATTGTGCCTGGCACAGAGTAGGTCTTCTGTAAATAGTTTATGAATGAATGGAAGGTTCATATCACTCCCAACCAGAGCAAGATTTATATCTAAATTACTGATAAATGATCATGGGAGTGGTGGCTCTGTGCTTTCAGCGCTTGCTTTGCATGCGCAGGGATGTGGGTTCAAACCCTAGCACATGTATAAAATGAAGTGTCTGAGCAATGAAAGCCAAATGAAAAATTAAATAAAATTGATTCTTTCTCTCTCTCCCTCTCACTGTCCCTCTCCCATGTATGTAGTCTTCTCTTGAGCATTTTTAATAATAATAAGCTTATTTTACATTTGATCAATAAAATCCCATGTAAGAGCTTCTTATGAAAACTACACGCAAACTAAGTTTGTGCATAACTGTTAGAAGAAATTTACAATATGTTTTTGCATAATTTTATTCCATTCAATCTCAATTTTGACCTTTATTTCAGCATGTTGAGTTATTATTGAATTTTATTTTTTCATTACAGGAATTGTCTCTCAACTTTTCATATTATGTACACGAGGTATAGATGAAATTAGTGTCTTCATTCAAGAGTGAAAAGAAAGGTTTTATTATTTGATCAGAATTACACAGGTAGGAAGTATTGGAGTTAGGATCTGAACTCAGATTGATTTATATTAGAGACATCTGCAGACTCTTGACGTTCCTTTTTGACTTCCTTTCATATTTTATAAAAAATTAGAAACAAGCTGAAAAGGAATTTTGACAATGTATTAGTCCTGTTTTTTTAGTCAGTTTTTTTTTTTTTCAGCTGTGACCAAAAGACCTGGCAAGAATAATTAGAAAAGGAAAAGTTTACTTAGGGGTCATTGTTTCAGAGGTCTCAGTTCATACATGACCCCACTCCATTGCTTTGGGTCCAAGATGAGGCAGCCTAACATGGGGTGGTGGAAGAAAGCAGCTCAGAACATGGCACCAAGAAGGAGAGAGACTGCTCCCCTCACCACAGACAAAATATAAGCCCCAAAGGCATGCCCCCAGGGATCCATCTCCTCCAGCGTACCCTACTGCCAACAGTTACACCCAATTAATCTCTATCATTAGCCCAGGGATCCATCTCCTCCAGCGTACCCTACTGCCAACAGTTACACCCAATTAATCTCTATCACTATATTAATGCATTGATTAGGTTAAGGCTCTCATAACCCAATCATTTCACCTGTAAACTTCCTTGTGTTGTCTCACACATGAGCTTATGGGGAACACCTCAAATCTAATCATAACACCTATGCTATGGATAGTATTGCAAAGTAGAATCCTAGAGATATTCTCTAGTGAGACATTCCTCTTATTTTATGTAACCAATGTACCCGATGGAACAGAATGAATTTTAGATTAATTTAGAGGTTCCTTTCACTCAGTATTAGCTTGGTCTTAGCTAGTGTGTGTATACATACAAAATTATATAATTATACAAAATCTAAAATGCTTCTATTTCTTTGAGAAAATGTTTCATCAAAACCATTAATTTATATCCTGAATTGTGAGCAGGTCTGAGTAGTTTTAAAGCAGTGTGACATCTTTGCTCTCATTCTGGTTAATGAGAAACATATTATGCCTTTAAATTAGTAGTGACACAGTTTTCAAGATGATTTCAAATATACTGTCATTTTTATCCTTTTAATATCTGGGTGGAGTAAGTAGAATACTTAGCTTTTCCCTCGCTTTTGTAAGATGGAAGAAACAAGAGTAGTAGGGTCAAAGATCATGGGTTAATCATACAGAAAATGCCTAACAGCTAGGGCTTGACCCCAGATTTTCAGATTTAAGTGACAGCACTTAATACCTAACATGAAATTGAGAGTTAGAATTGTTTGAAAATAGAATTATTTAAATATCTTCTCTGTATTTTCACCATTACAAATGTTTAGTAAAACATGATTTGTGATGATAAACAGAGACATCCTTAAAACCATACATCAAACCCAACCTTAATATATTTTGATCTCTCTTTACTTCCATGGCACTTTCCTATGGTATTGTTATACTGGCTTCAAGAAATATGAAAATTTTAATTAATGTTTCAGGAAATGTCAGAAATCTGTATTATTACTTTTTTAATTTATAGAGTTTTGAATGATTTGCAGAAATTATCAGGGAAAGTGCATTGTCCTCAGATCAGGATATATTCTAACTGAAAAGACTGAGTTGTACTCTGACATATTAAAGTAATTTTTATTGACAGATCCTTGCCTGGGATTTAAATGAGATTTAAGTCTGTAAAATTCCTGCCTGGTGGTCCAGAGAACAATTGAATTCAGTAGATGTAGTAGAAGAGAATTTATTTTCTTAACCCGTTTCTCTGCATTGGTCAGAGTCCAGGTCACCTGCAGAAACAGCAGGGATTTTGTAGTTCCTGTCCTACTACATAGTTACTATTAGCAAGTAAATTACTCATCATTCGAAAAAAAATCATACTAAACTATGAGAGCAGGGAATATTGAATTTGAAGCATGTAATTAAAATGATTGAAATATTTAAAGATTAATTAAATTCCACTTTTAAAAAACAGAATTTAACAATTATTATCCATATGATCATTGGTCTGTCTTAGAAAAGTTATCATATCTCATACAGCCTCAGTGGGACTGTCACATGCTTAGAGTTTTTATATAAGTGTAGATTCCTGTGTCTTATCTCTGGAGAGTTTGTTCGTTTGTTTCTTCCTTTCTTTCTTTCTGTGCTGGAGATTGAACCTAGGACCTCATCCATGCGAGGTGCTAACCACAGTACTCTACCACTGGGCTACTTACTCAGCCCTGAGAATGTATTTCTTGAGGCTGAGGTATTACAAATTTTACCAAACACCTTCGAGGAGGTTCTTATAACTCTAATGCAGTTTAACTCTAGGCCACTTTTGAAGAAATCTTGGAATTATAGGATTAAATCATGTTTTGGATGAATAACATTTCTCCTCCAGTGGAAGGACTGGGACTTGGTCAACCTTATTGGAGAAGATGTTACTTACACATACTATACATGTGTGTGGTTCTATAATATTTTTCTAAAGGATAACACTTGTTTAGATCTTTGTAATTACTGCATCTCAAAGCTGATTAAATTTATCTTGGATTTTTATATTGAGTTGCATTTAAAATTAAAATGTATTTTTATTGTTTAATAAATAAATTCTTGGTAAGGAATTGTCATTGCTGTGACTGCCAAAGTGTTTGGTGAAGTTATGTCACACAGGGGGCACTGTTCAAATATTTTTTGTCTGAGTAGTTCCAAATGCATACAGCAGAGGGGGCATGTTTTAAATGTCACAAGGAAACTCTGACCTGATTTTTAGCATAAAGTGTTCTAGATCACACTATTAATTTATTTTATTTAGATTGCTAGATAATTTTTTGACAATAATGACCTACTGAAGAAGGTACTGTGTAAGGTAAAAACATGTAATTAAATAATTCTGCTTTCACATTTTTACTTTATATTATGAATTGTGGTTCTAGCTAGCATTTTTCTAGGTTGGGGTTTTTAAGAATTAAGATTCTGATACTTTAATGGGTTAGTTGGTTATGAAACTGGAATTAACTAGTTATCTCCTACAGAATACTTTTTCGAATAAAATTTTATAGCATTTGCCGAAGAATTGAAAATGTATATGCGTATATGTATGATTCAAGCAATATTATACCTTTTTCTCTTGTTTCTTCCAGATTTAGTGCATATATAAATATTTTGTTCATAATTTAATGTTTTTTTAATTTCTAAATTATTTTTGGTACTGGGCATTGAACCTAGGGACACTTAATCACTGAATCATATCCCAGACCCCTTTTATTTTTTATTTTGACGCTGGGCCTCACTAAATTGCTTGGCTGGCATTGAATTTGTAATCCTCCTGCCTCAGCCTCCCGAGCCTCTGGGATTAACAGGCATGTGCCACAATGCCCGGTCTATTGTTCTTTTTATGTAGTATTTTTCCATATGTGATTTTATCAATTCTCCATTAGTTACAATAAAATAAATCAACTTGTGCTAGGTTAAATAGAAAAGAAATGGCTCATTTATCATTCTTTTTGTTAAACTGTTAAAGTTAGACACTGTTCCTTATTATCCTTCCTTATCTCTTTACTTTCTACTATGAAACATTGATCAAGTTATGAATGTCACTGTGTCAATCTCTAGATGCAGGCTATGATGGTTTACAGATGGCTGTGAATTCTCTGCTGTTCCATTCCGTGGATCCTGTGTCTCTGAAATCTTGGAGAGCTCTGATTATTTGACCAGTATACTTCATTGGAAGTGACAGTATGACAGTTTCTGGTCCAAGGCTTTGAGAAATTGGTAGTTTTAATTTCTTTATTATTTCTTTTCTTTTTTTTTTTATACTTCTTTTGGGAAACTTGAGCTGCCTTGTCTGAGCCATATCTGGCTATATTGAGATCCTCCATTCTGGAGAAGCCATGTAGGTTCTCTGATAGCCTCAACTGAGTCCACTTTGCAGCCAAAGACCTGCCAAGATGTTCGACATGAATGAAGAAATTAGGGAAGCTTCAGACCAGCCCGTCCACCAACTGAATGACTTGTGACCCTTCAGTGACACCTTATACAGCAGAAGAATAGCCTGGATAAGCCCCCCTATTCCACAAAACCATGAGGTATAATCAAAAGTTGGTTGTTATAAGTCACTGTGTTTGGGGATAATTTGTTGTTCTCCTATTAGGAGAATCATAACAAGGGCCCAATTCTTGAGTGTGAAGTAGATGATGGTAAGGGGAAGTAATCTTAGAAAACACTTAATTTAACTTCTCTCTTTTGTAGGGAGAAGCTGTATTCCAGAAAGATGAGGTGACATGTTCAAGGTCACCTAAACAGTTACATTCACAATCAGACTAACATAACTGTTGTTTTTTCTTCTAGTAGACATAGATATTAATGTATGTAAGATATTTTTTGTACTTTTCATCTGATACAGGAAGGCATAGGTGTTACAGCCTAAAAACACTTGGAGAGCTGCTACCGTATCAGAAAGAACTTTTATAATTTCAAAAGGGACTCAAATGGAATTTGTTTCAGAAATACCCATGCCAACCATTTTGTGCTATTTACCTACCATTATAAAATGTTATATTCCACATAGCTATTCAGGAGACCAAGGTAGGAAGATTGCATGTTTGATGCCAGCCTGTGCAACTTAGTGAGACTATCTTACAAAAGACAAAAAGGCCTGAGAGGGTAGTTTAGCAGTAAAGCTCTTGCTTGATGTATACTAGGTCCTGACTTCAATCCCCAGTACCATGCAAAGAAAAAAAAATTCCAGTGAAATTATATGTCTTATTTTATATTAAACAATAGTGAATAATACCAAAATAATGCACACAAATAATGTATGCTTAATTATATATAGTCATTATCAACTTTTATACAATTCGTACTTTGAAAATTCTGTAATTAATTTGGAGACCTGTGATGCTTTTTCCCACTGAAGCAAACATATAACATACCTAAAGTGTAATGCAAGAAATAATCATATTTGTCAGTTCCTGTGGGCAAGTGCTTGCCACGCTACTACATAGTTATCTATGACCCCACCAGTTCAGCGCCTCCCTTTGTTTGGTTTTGGAAGAGGAACTTCCATTTATCTGGCAATGGGAGAGAAGATTCTTCAGGGTCCATGTGAAAGGAAAGTGTTCTGCTGGAGAAGAGGGAAAGAGGGGAGCCACCACTTGGCTCGGGACTTCCTGTTAGTTAAATTTATAGTTTAGGTCAGCTCTGGTGCATTCCCTCTGCTCCTTTCTCCAAGGGTCCTAGGGATGGTTTATAGGCTTTTCTGTCCATCCTTCCTGGTCGCTTCCTCTTTTTAAGATATCACTTGCACTCTGATTCGATAACAGGATGTCGTCTCTTTGTTTTCCTGTGTGTTACTATTATGAAATTAAGACAGTGCTTTTCTTTTCTTTCCTTCCTACTCTTTCCTTTATTTCTCCTCCGTCCTCTCCTCTCCCCTTTCTTTCTCTTCTCTTTTCTCTGCTCCTTTCCTGTTCTATTCTTCCTTCTCTTCCTGTCTTATACTCTTGCTCTCTGGCTCCTCCCTTTTCTTCCCTTTCTTCGCTTGTTCCCTCCTTCCTTTTCTCCCTCCCTTCCTCTTTACTCACTGTCTTATTTCTTTTAAAATCAACCCAATTTCTTTGACACCTTGGAAATTATTCACTGGTGTATTTACATTCCTTAGTTGGTTTTTAGATTTAGGGAAGGTGAGTGCCATTGCTCCATATATTACTGATTATATAACTATGACAGTTTAGAAATTTTAGGTATTTCTACTACATTGTAAACCTTTCAGAGGTGGGACCACCTTAGTTTTTTCTGTATAATCCCTGATGCATAACAGTATTTCTTGTGTAAATGAATAAAGGTTGAGGACCTGAGTTGTGACCACTCTTGTGAGTGCTGTCTGTGCTGTGAGGGTGAAATGCCTGGCTTGCCAGAGCATCCTGTAAATGTCTACACGTGGCTGTGTTCCTAGCCTGTGTGTGGTGCTTAGCAAGAATATCAGGGTTTGAAGTCAGCTTTACCTTTGGTTTTCTCTTTCACTTATACTTTTCACATTTCTGAGCTGTTCTGGTGCTGCTTGGTGCTTCATCGGGACACCACTAAACAGTGGAGTTGTGTAGTGCTGTGGTTTGCTTCGTTCAGTTAACCAGTGATAAGGAACTATCTGACCTGGAATGCTTCCATTCCTTCCTTAGTCGGGTGAAGTAAGTAAAGGTTCTGTAGGTTATCTCAAGAATTAAGGACAAGACATAGGAATTTTTTCAGTTTTGGCTTTTGTGTGTGTGTGTATGTGTGTGTGTGTGAGTGAGAGTGTGAGACAAACGAACCATAGTTATTTACTCAGTTATTTATTTTGCATTGTGACATGACAGCTTTCACGAAAGATAAGACAAAAATTGTTCTGAAAAAGTTCAAGGTAGTTTTTGAGTTTCATGTTTCCTTGAGCCTGATTTGAAGTGTTAAAAATAAGATGCCAGGAAGTTCCAAGTTGAAGAACAAATTATTCCACAACATGTTATTTTTGTGCATTTATCAGTTTTTTTTTGCTCTAGCCATTCTAAACTATTTGCTATTTTTGCCATCTTAGACCAAATATGCTTTAAATATATTTTTCAAGTCATCAAGAAGGAAAATAGCTCTGTGAGAATCCTAGATAGTAATTTTAAGAGGAATTTATAATAATATGTCAGGAAATTTCTTGTTAAAGATTTTGGTTTTAGATTCTGCTTTTTAAAGAAAACCCATGTTTCAATAACTTGATGAATATTAACTATTTTCTTCTTATTTTAGGGTTCAGTATCACTTAGATTTCATTGGAACAAACTTTTTAGTAACTTAGTATTTAAAAAGATACAGTGACTTTATTGAAGCTTCAGTTATTTCTACTATACATTTCATTAGAAGTAAATTTTTATGCCATTTTAGCTCTGGTTAGTAAGTTATTTTGAGAAAAACTCATTTTTAGTTGTGCACAGAGTGGAACACCTAAGTTGGAAGTCCATATTTCAGGCAGCCTTTGTTTACTCTTTTCACTGAACAAATTCCTGTTAGGCTCATGATCATATTCCTGCACTATTGCAGTGTTCTCTAGGTGCCATCAGCTGGTCTCCTGTATGGTACCTCTCTCTCTTAATTCATAGCTGGAGTGGTCTTTCTAAACCTAACGTGGCATTCATTCATGTTAATCCTGGAGCGACTCCCCACTGCCTGTTGTGTGGGGCCTGAGCTCTTCCTTGCTTACAGGGCCTGCTGTGATCTGACTCTACCTCCCCTTCATCTGCTGTCTCGTCTCCATCCACATCTTACTTTCCTCTTCAGGCAGGTCTTGTCATTCCAGAGTGAATTATCACCCTTCCCAAAGAGCAAGTCCCAATATCTTTAAGTAAAATAGATCATCTACTCCCTGTACCACTGCATTTATTTTCACAGTGTCCATAAGGTCTGTGCCCTTAGGTTTCTATCTTCTCCTTTGAGTCACTGGGTCATCCAGTTGCTAAGAATAAGAGTCATATCTCACTCATCCTTGGCACAGAGTCCCTGGTATGCTGGGATTTTAATGTGTTTATTGAGTGAAAGAATGAGTAGGCCTTCCAGACTGAAAATTCTTCATGTCCTTTTGACTACATAAACATTGATCATTGCAAAACCCTTTGCACGCTCTCAAGTTATTTGATCATCTGGGCTCGTTCTCTTGTTTCATTGGTTTATCTAACACATGCTTTGTTCTTTCCATGTACAGACACTGAGCTGGGCTTTGGTGAATGAAACAGACCAGGACCTATTGTTGGGTCTGATATTATTATCTGATATTTGAGGAGCAGAATTATTTTTATGAAGAACCATTAACTGAAGGCTGGCAGAAACTAATTTTGATAGTTAATGTGAAGCCTGATCTTGAAGAACAGAAGGAGAACCCTACTCTTCCTTCTTCTCTAAACCCTGTTTTTACTTTGGAACTTCTTTTTTGGTTCAAAAGTTTAAAGGAACACATCTAGTGAATAAGTTAAAATATGTAAAAATATTTACAGTAAAACATATAGCTGTAGAATCACTTATGAAGAAATTAAAGAAGCCAGTTGCTTCTTCCTGCTCTTAATTATGGTGACTTTGGTTAACATTCCAGGGATTCTCAAATTATGGGAATCCAGAGTTTTCTGTGAACATGTGGCAGATAAGAAGCATTATTTAAAATTCCTTGAGTAAATAATTATAACCTCTCTACTTAATGCAAAGAATACAGTGAAAAGCATGCACGTGTAGGAATCTGCGGCAAGAAAGTTAGCTGCACGCAAGGCAACTTATTAGCTGGTTAGTTTTCGAGAAAGTCAGCAGACTCCTTACATCTTTCTTCACCAGCAATACACATATGATACCCAGCCCACTTACCTTGTGTGGTATTATGAACAATGAAGGTAAAAGTAAAAGTGGTCTTGTGGAAGCATGAGATTACTTCATATCAAAATAATCCGTGATTAAGACGTCCGAAGTGGGGCTGGAACAGTTACAGCAATTGCCTGGCATGCACGAGGATGCGGGTTCAAACCCTATCCCCGGGTACACAACAATGTGTCAGAGCAACAAAGGCCACATGAAAACTAAATAAAATTGATTGATTCTTTCTTTCTCTTCCACTGTCTCTCTGTTGTTAAAAAAAAAAAATCCAGAAATAAGTGTTAAAAAATTGGAGGAAAGCTCCTTATGTCTTCCTGTTCCCAGAAAGTACTACTACAAGGGCAGATATTACCAGATGATTTAGCCTTTCTTTCCTCTAAGAGTGCTTTAATCATTAAACATCTATTAAGTTGTGTGTCAGCATAAGATAGAAACTTTTTTTTTAGTAGACTGGAAACACAAGATATTTTAGGTGTTTTCTAATGATTTCCTATTATTGCAACGAAAGATTTTTAGTTCTTTCACTGTCTCTTTTCCCCACTTCCTGTACTGATAGTAAGTCACAATACCATTTTTTGGTGATGTCATTAAAATGACTATGTAGGTATTAATTGCTTCTATATAATACATTATGGTTATATTTCTTTTATTGTGAAAACTTTGTTTTTCCTGAAGTTAATAATTGCCTTGTTTTATTTGCTTCATTTTCTTTTCACCCCTCTCAAGAAACTGGCTCAGCATTCTGAATGCAGCCATCCAGGTGGCCATGGTTCCTGGAGTCTGTTAGTTCCTTCCTCGCTGCTGGCAATGCTCTGGAACTTCCATTCTGCTGCTGTGATCCCGCTGTTGTCTAGAGAGGTCGCTCTCAGAACTGCCTCATGCTGTGATGCTCTTATCACCTTGGGACTTGGCTTTGCATTTTTTTCTGGGAGTTCCTTTGCCTCTCACATGGGTTGAATATCCTGCTTTCTGGGTGTCACAATTTCTCTCTCTTTTTTGGGTGGTATACCTTGCTAGGGGAATGAGGAGTAAGTTTTGTTGCGTCTTTGCTAGTCTGAAAATGCCTATATATCAAGCTAACAACTTAGCGATAGTCTTGCTGAACGTGGAGTTCAGTCATTTTCACTCTTTTGAAGTCATTTCTTATTGATTTATGTATATATTGTTTTTAAAGAGCTCCTTCTCTGTTACTTTTCATTTTCCCTCTCTGGAACTAGACTATCTCTTCATTCCTGATGCTCTGCAGCTGAATTTGTCTTGTCATTGGACTTTAAAACTTCATTTCTCAGGGCACTGTGTAACTCTTTTTTTCTGGAGATTAGTCCAAGTTTTCTTCCTTTCCCTTTCGGATATTATTTCTGCGGTGTGCTCTGCTTTCAGATTTTCTTCTCTAATATGGAGTTGTATGAATCAGATGCTGAGCCTCCTGAATTAATCTAACTTTTTTCATTTATTTTCTTTCAACTTTTTTGTATTTTTGTCTTACTTTCTGGATAATATTCTTAATTTATGTTTTAATTTTAAAATAAAAATTTATTGCAGTAATTACATATTGAGTAGCTAAGGAAAAATTGCTCTCTCATTTCTCTATATTACTTTTCATCATTGTAGTATTTTCATGTTGTTGCTGCCATCTCTTTCAGGAGGTTATTTATGTATGCTTTATTTGAAGTTATCCTCTGCCCCATTCATTGTATCTGTATTTTTTTCTTCTGATTTTCTGTGGTCCCTTTCTTCTCTGATAGAGATTTTCATCAGATGTGTTGATTTTTGGCTACAGATTCACATTTCAAAATGAGTTTATAAAACAATGTTGAAAGTTCTATTTGTTGTCTAGTAGCTTTTGTGGTTGGGCAAACAAACTTGCTGGGGATCCCTCATGACAGTGTCCCAACTGCTTTTCCTTTTTGTTTTTATTGGTTTATTTTAGTTTTACAGTGATATAATTGTAAAAGCATGGAGTATAATTTATTCTAATTCAGTCCTCAATATTTCAACCACAACCCTTTCTCTTTCCTATACTCTATCGATCTTTCTGTTATTTACTAGTAGTTTTTTTTAATTAGTGCCTTTTTGATGTCCATGTTGATGAGATTCACTATGATATGTTCACCTATAAACATAGGAATGTTTAAGTCTGATTCCTTCCATTAACTTTCCCTATCTCCTTCCTCTGTTTCTTTCCCCTTTGTCTATACTTCTGATCTTTTCCTTTTTGGGGTTAGCTTCCTCATATCAGAAAGAACATTCAACTTTTGGCTTTTTGAGACTGGGTTATTTCACTTAGCCTAATAACCTCGAGTTCAATCCATTTGCCCACGAATACCATAAAGTTATTGTTCCTAATGGCTAAGTAATATTCCATTGTGTGTATACAGCACATTTTCATTATTCATTCATCTGTTGGAGGGCACATTGGTTGGCACCACATCTTAGCTACTACAAATTGTGCTGCTGTAAACATTGATGTGGCTACATCACTGTAATATGCCTATTTTAGGTCCTTTGGATATATGCTGAGGATGGGATACCTGGCTCAAACGGTAGACTCATTCCTAGTTTTTTTAAAGGAATCTCCATACGCTTGCAGAGTGCTTGTTCCAACATACAGTCCCACTTATAGTATATAAGTGTAACCCTTTTCCCACATCCTCACCAACATTTATTGTTGTTCATGTTCTTGATAATTGCCATTCTGACTGTAGTGAGAGGAAATCTCAATGTAGTTTTGATTTGCATTTCTGAAATTTCTAGAGATGTTGAACATTTTTCATATATTTGTTGACATCTGTATTCTTTTAAGAAGTGTCTGTTTAGCTCTTTTGCCCATTTGATTGGGTTGGGTTTTATTGTTGTTGTTGTTTGTTTGTTTGACATAGTCTTACATATTAGAGGGAATTGTTGTTACATATTCATGCATACATGGATATTGATAAAGTAAGTTAAGACTGATCCTATTCCAGGATCTCCTCCCCTTCATCCATTCCCTGATCTCATGTCTCCTCTGTAATACTCCCATGCTGCGATTGGCAATGAGCATGTACATGTAAATTAAGTTTTGAAATTTCTGACTTTCTCTCCCTGCCTGTTTATAGGCATGCTTCTCATGGGAGTTGAGTGTTCCCAGTGGTATTGATAATTCCCCTTATCCCTCTTTCCCCTCCCTGCCTCATTAGTTATGGTTCTTCCTGTTTATGTGAAATTTCAACTTTGGTGAGTTTATTAATTAAACTTAGCTAACTTTCATCCTGTCTTAGGTTTTACTCAAGCTTCCACATATGAGAGAAAACATTTGGCCCTTAAGTCTCTATGTTTGGGATATTACACTCAGCATGATTTTTTTCCATTTCCATTCATTTGGCTACAAATACCATTATATCATTGTCTCTAGTAGCAGAGTACAATGAGTACACACACACATACATACATACATACGTACGTACATACATACCAGAGTTTTTGAATTCACTTATCCAGTGAGGGGGCATCTGGGTTGATTCCATAGTTCAACTATTGTAAATTAAGCAGCTATAAACATTGATGTAGCTGTGTCTGTGTAGTATTCCAATTCTAGTTCTTTTGGAAAAATACCCAGGAGTGAGATGGTTGAGTCGTAAGGTGGTTCCAACCCTAGTTTTTTTGAGGAGTTTCCATGCTGCTTTCCAGAGTGGATATACCAGTTTGCAGTCCCACCAAAAGTGTGTTAAGGTTCATTTCTCCCCACAATCCCTCCAACATATGTTTTGTTCATAATATTCATTTTTGCCACTCTGTTTGGGATGAGGTGGACTCTCAGTGAAGTTTTGATTTGCATTTCTCTGATTGCTTGTGATATAGAATATTTTCCCATATATTTATTGGCTTTTTGGACTTCCTCTGTTGAGAAGTTTCTGTTTAGTTCCCTAGCCCATTAAATTGGATTATTTGTATTTTTGGTGTTAAGTTTTTTGAGTTCCTCATATATCCTGGATATTAGTGCCCTATCTGAGGAGCAGGTGCCAAAGACTTTTTTTCCCATTCCGTAGGTTCTTTGTTCATGATCTTGATTATTTCTTTTGCTGTGAGGAAGCTTTTCAATTTCATGCCACCCATTTGTTGATTTTAGTTTTATTTCTTGTGATTTTGGAGTCTCGTTAAGGAAGTCAGTTCTTGAGCCAACATGTTGGAGTGTTGCACCAACAATTTCATCTATTAGGTACAGGCTTTCTGGCATAATTCCTAGATCCTTGATCCACTTTGACTGAGTTTTGTACAGGATGAGAGAGGGATTAAGTTTCATTCTACTGCATACAGATTTCCAGTTTTCTCAGCACCACTTGTTACAGAAACTGTCAATTCCCCAACTTAGGTTTTTGGCAACTTTGTTAAGTATGATTTAAGTGTATTTATGTGGGTTTGTCTCTGTGTCTTCTATTCTATTCCATTGGTCTTCATGTCTGTTTTGGTACCAGTACTATGCTATTTTTGTTACTATAACTCTATAGTATAATTTGAAATCCAGTATTATTATGCCTTGTGCTTTGCTTATCTTTGTAAGGATTGCTTTGGCTATTCTGGGTTATTTATTTTTCCAAATGAATATCATGACTGCTTTATCTAACTCTGTGAAGAACATTGGAATTTTAATGTGGTAACATGGCCATTTTGATAATGTTACTTCTGCCTATTCAAAACATATGAGGTCTTTCTATCCTCTAAGTTCTTCTTCAGTTTTTTTAGTGTTCTATGGTTTTCATTGTAGAGGTCCTTCACCTCTTGTTAGATTGATTTACAAGTATTCATTTTATTTTCTTAGGTTATTATGAATGGTATCATTTTCTAATTTCTTTTTCAGCAAGTTCATCATTAGACTATGAGAAGATGGTTTGTGAATGTTGATTTTGCATCATGATACTTCATATATATACTGTATACATCTATATTTTATATGTATATATGATGCATTATTTTGAGAGTATTCTTCCCCAACTTTCCCTCCTGCCTCATATCTGAAGGACAAATGTGAAACTATTGTGTTTAAAAAAGGGTGGTGAACCTTACAGGCCTGGGTAAATCCTATATGGTGAATTCTGGAGTGGGGCCATAGAAGCTGACAGCACTGAGGGACAAGTTGTAGACTGATGGGATAGATGTAGAGTGCACAGAAATGAAAGATGAAAAAAACAATAAAAAGAATTGAAAATCTTGATGTCAACTGCTCCTGAATTACAAATGTCTGGACAATCTTGATCTGGCAGATAACACAAATGAGACCTCAAGATTAAGATCAGATGGAGGAACAGGTGAACACCAGAAGTTCCATTAAGAAGCCTGGATCCATCCTAGTAAATCATCCAAAGGGGGGAAAACCAATGACAGGTAACTCTGAGGGGATCCATGTAAGTATTTCCAAGAGTTGGGCAACTTGAGAGATGCAATAAAATAATGCAGGACATGAGGCTAATATCATGTTATTGACTGTGATCTAATTTTATGATCCTATTGGGTATGGATAACTTTATTATAGTGACTTCTCTGTTTCTTTTTCTTGGGTGAGGTGAGAAGATAGATTAAAAGCATTATGTTTTGAGATGAACAAATCTGTCAACAACTGATAGTACAACAAAAGATAGGTTGTAAATTTAAATATAATATCAAGTGTCCACACAAAACCACAGGATTAGGAACAGTGCCCCAGCAATCTGTGTTGGGCAGGGTATTCTGCAACACAGACGGCCCATGGACAACCCACAAGCACAAGCCTCATGTTTGAAGGTAGCCACAAAGTACTACACCACTTTAAACAAGACTGTGGAGGGAAGCAGGTGCTTGGAAACCCACAGTAATCAGAGTGACAGGCCAGAGTCCTGCATCCTGAGCTCCTGCAAACAGTAGAGTCAATAGACACAGTACCCTCTAAGCATCCATCCAGCCTAAGGCCCTCAGACTGACAAAGGAGAATCTAGAAACAGAGGAGTGGCTCTTGAGCCCTAGCACCTCTGGATGAAAACAAAGCTAAAAAGTGTAAACATCTTCTAAAAGTGACAAATCCCGATGAAATCCAAATCAAGACTAAATAAGGACTTTTTTCACCTTGGCATGGTTTACTATAAATAGCTCTAGTGTCAATTTTAATCATCATATATATCACTCTTCATTTTGATATGATAGTTATTATTCCAGTATTGTGCTCTCAACTCATTTGATTATATGTATTTTAATGTGTGAAAGCATTAATTTCAATAATTCTACCTTTGTTTTCCTAGCTCATGTTTGCATTTGCTCCTCTTACCCTCTCTTTTCCCTTTTATATTACCTGCTACTGCTTCAACCCATGCCCCACCCCCAACACATACTACCATTTATCTTTTTCTTCTTTTTACCTTGGCAGGTATTATTCTTTTTTACTTTATATTTTTCTTTTGTTGTCTTTTTTCTCTCTACTTTTACCTAGTTTCACTCTCTTCCCCCCTTTACCCCCACATAAGATTATAGCAATTTTACTATATTTAATAACCAATTTTTCAACCTGTTCCAGAATTCTACTACAAGTTTATATATGGATCAGAGGACTGTGGAGAATAGTATCAACAAATTTCATTTTTCAATGCAATATTAGAAAATTTTCCAAATCTTTGGGATGTGACTGAAATCCAAATACAAGAATTATATGGAATTACAAATAGATAAGATCAAAAAGGATTCCCTACAAGACATTTTATAATGAAAATGCCTAATATATAGAATAAAGATAGAATTTTAAAAGCCAAAAAAGAAAAATGGCAGGTTACATTTAGAGTTAATACAATTCAGATTTCAACTGATTTCTCAGCCCAAACCATGAAAGTCAGAGAGATTTGGAATAATACATATCAATCCCTGGAAGAAAATGAGTGCCAACCAAGATTACTATTTCCAATAAATTTATTCTTAAGAATTGAAGATGAATTAAATAACTTCCATTATAAACAGAAACAAACAAAAACTCTTAAGCACTAAACCTGTATTACAAAACATAGTCAATGAAATATTTCATGCAGAATAAATGAAAAATAAAAATAAAAACCAAGTTAGATATGAAGTAAACTAGAGGAATCATCAGTTAAAGAAGGATCAAGTCTGAATTAAGCATTAGAAATAAGTAAAAAATATAAGAAATAAAATCATCGGTATATAATAACATTGAATGTCAATTCTTCAATCAAAAGACATAGATAAACAGATTGGATGAACAAGACTGTTACACTGTTTAGAAGAGATTCACTTTACACAGACATCCACAGACTGAAGAGGAAAGGATGGGCATACATGCAAATGGAAACTGAAAACAAGCAGGGTAACTACTATCATATCAGACAAAGTAGACTGATCAGAAGATATAAAGAAGATCACTTCATACTGTTTAAGGGAATAATTTAACAAAAAGATATACTGATTGTAAATACTTATGCCCTGGACAACACTAAAACAAATCCTTCTGAATGTAAAGAATCAAATGGCCCACACTTCTATAATACTGGGTGATTTCAATATACCTCTCTCACCACTAAGTAGGTCATCTAGACATAAAACTAAATAAAGATTCTTCAGAATTAAAAAAAATGCTCAATCAAATAGACTTAACAGTCATCCATAGAATGTATCATTTATTCACAACTGAATTCACATTCTTCTCAGCAGCACATTGAACATTCTTTAAAATAGATCATATTTTGTGACATAAAGCACATTTCAGCAGATATAACCAAATAGAATTCCTTGCATCTTATCAGATTATAATGAAATGAAATTATAAATCAATGACAAGATAGAAAACAGAAACCATTCTAACAGAGAAAATAATATCCTTTTGAATGTGGTATTGGTCACTGAAGAAATAAGAGTTTAAAAATCGCATGGTTATCTCCATAGAAGTAGAAAAAGCATTGGACAAAGTCTGGTACCCATTCATGTTTGAAACACTAGAGAAACTATTGATAAAATTTAAAGGTCACGTATGAAAAACCCAAGACAAACATCATACTAAATGGAGAAAACAGAAAGAATTTCCATCTAAAATAGGAAAAAGGCAGGATATCCTCCGTCTTCACTCCTGTTCAACACAGTCCTTGAAACTATAGCCAGAGCAATCAGGCAAGTGAAGGAAAGTGAAGAGATACAAATAGGAAAAGAAGTCTCTGCTGATCACATAATAATCTAGATGCTAAGAAGACCAAAAAAAGTCCGCCAGTATTTTTTTATTAGATAAATATGGAGCTACAATTGAGGGGGAATCATTATCAATCAAGAACAAATGTATATTTACATAGTTAGCCAAGGCTGATGCCATGTCATGGATGCCCCCCTTGGGTTCCCCATGATTCTGTGTTTCCCCCAGAAGAACCCCTTTGTTAAATGGATATTTCATGGAGGTCAGAGATCTCCTTCTGAAATGATTCACCCATATTCCCTCCTTCCAGTCTCCTAGATATCCTTCCTAATCCCTCCCCCAACCCTGCCTCCCTCCCTATGCGTCCAGGTATTCTAGGCAATGATCCCCCTGTTTGTGTAAAAATTCATACATTTTGAGGTTATTATTAGCTTAGCCATCTAACATACTTTTTCCAGATGTATTTTATCTTCCACAAATGAGAGAAAACATTCGACCCTTGAGTCTCTGAGATTGAGATACTTCACTTAGCATAATTTTTCCATCTCCATATATTTCCACCACAATAATTTGAGATGATAAAAAATTTATTAATGTAACAGAATACAAGGTCAATATACATATATCAATCACTTCCCTAAAGTCCAATAATGAATCTACTAAGAAAGAAATTAGGAAAACTATTCCATTCACAACAGTCTCAGAAAATTCAGAATTAATCTAATGAAGAAGGTGAAAGATGTCTACTGTGAAAACTATATTGCACTGATGAAAGAATTTGAAGAAGACCTTAGAAGATGAAATGAGTTCCCATGCTTTTGGATAGGCAGAAATGATGATACTAACAAAATGAGTATACAACCAAAAATCATTATACTGATTCAATGAAATCTACATCAAGATACCAATGACATTCTTCACAGAAAATAGAAGAAGAAGAAGAAAAAACAGCTCAAAAATTCATTTGAAAGAGTAAGAAACCTAGAACAGCTTGAAGCCGTCCTGAGCAAGAAGAGTGAGGCAGGCATCACAACAGTGGAGCTCAAATTATACTACAGAGCTATGTTAACAAATTGCATGGTATTAACACCAAAACAGACATGAAGATCAATGGTATAGAATAGAAGATACAGAGAGAAACCCACATAAATTCATTCAGTACTCAGCAAAGTCATCTGCGAGTCAACAAAGCTGCCTAAAACATACATTGGAGAAAAGATGGCCTTTGTAAACAAATGGTACTATGAAAACTGGATGTCAATATATAGAAGAATGAAACTTATCCCTGTCTTTCACCGTGCATGAAAGTCAACTCAAAATGAATCAAAAACCCAAAATTTAGATGACAAACACTGCAACCACAAGGAGAAAATATAGGCTCAATACAATAACATATTGGCAACAGCATTTACATTCTTAACAAGACTCCTAAGTACAAGAGGAGAAACCAAGAATCAATAAAGTGGATGGTTCAAAATAAAAAGCTTCTGCATAGCAGAAAAATAGGAGTGTGAAGAGTCTATAGAATGGATGAAGATCGTTGCCACCTACATCTCAGATATGAGATTAATATCAAGAATATATATAGAATAAAAAAATTAGTACCAAAAAATCAGCCAACTCAATGAAATGGCAAAAGATATGTATTTATCAAAAGAATAAATACAAATGGTGAATAAATGTATAAAAATGTTCAACACATCTAGCAATTAGGGAAATGCAAATCAAAACTACATAAAATTTTCATCTTACTCTAGTCAGAATGGCAATTATCAGGTATACAAATAATACTAAATATTGTCAAGGGTATGGGGAAAAATGTACATTCATACAGAGCTGGGGGAACTACAGATTGGTTTAATCATTCTGGAAAGCTGGATTGATCTCTTTCATTTATTCCAATAATGAATCTGCTGACAAAGTAATTAGGAAAACTCTCCAGTTCAAAATAACCTCAAAAAATTAGGAATAAATCTAACCAAGGAGGTAAAAGATCTCTACAATGAAAGTTATAGAACTCTGTCATACTTTTGTTTTTTT
>PVKS010017439.1:0-18540 GCA_004027875.1 Aplodontia rufa
CCCAGTTGGGAATGTGTACATAGAGAGACTGATATTTTTTTTCTTACTAAGCACATGACTAGAAGTAGTTGCAGAGTTTACAAATGCATTTAGTGATTAGGCAACTTCATAAATATGGCATCTACCAATAAAGAGACTCAATTGCATTAAAGTTAAAGATCTGACTGAAGAGAAAGTTTTGCTGAACCTGTTTACCCATGAAACACAGGTTTCTGTTTTCACTCTTCCTTCCTATCAGAGATTGGCTCTTTTTGTGTTTGTGAGAGTTCAAATTATTTTGTGGCTTTCCTTATTACTATATAGTGGAAGGTAGAAGATTTGTCAGTGTGGAACCAGAACAGTGCTTTTTTAAATTGAAAATATGATGAAAACAAAGAAATTAACTCTAGCGATCTTTTTCTTTCATGTTTTGAGGATTTTATGATTTTGTATATGCTGTGCACAACCTTTGATAAGTGTGGCGATTTACTCACATGCACCTTGAGAAGTTGTTAATTCATTCAGGTATCTGCAAAGCCATTGAAGGCTCTTGGGTTCTGCAAAACTTTCTTAGATGGGGATGTCAACCAATATGGCAGAGGAGGGAAATCTAGAGCTCTGCTTCCCCACAAAAGCAACGAATGAGTTGACAAAAATGTCAGAATCAATTTATCATGGAATTCTGGAATCTAGTCAAACACTTATAATCACCAAGGGAAGGCTTGTTTAGTTGCTGCTTCACAGTAAGTGATCACTGAGGCACCTCTTAATGGCTTACCTGCCATGTCACACAGCCCAGATTTGTGGTGGCCTTAAAGCCATATATATTCTGAGGTGTACTGTTTATGAGTTTAGTAGAATGAAGGATTATATTTTTCCTCTATATTTAAATTTTGACTTCTTTCAATATTTTTCTTTGTCTTGGTTTCTTGCCAGTTGAAGATAATATGCCAAGGTGGAGTTTTTCTGTGTGTTTTGTATCTGTCTTTAAGTTTGGAAAGATTTTTTGGCAATTATTCAAATGTATTTTTCCTACACTGTTTTCTACTTTTTTCTCCTCTTATTCAAATAATATAAGCATTATATTTTTGAAAATATCCTATCACTATCCAATATTAAATAGAGATTTTTCATTCTTCTTCTTCTTTGCCTTTAAGTTTTTAAATTTCTTCTGAACAAATCTTCATGTTCACTGATTTTTGGCTACCGAAGGGACTATTCAAGTCAAAATTCATTTCTATTAGGCAGTTTTTGGTTTCTCAATTTTTTCTAAGTTTTTCTTAGAATTTCAATTTTTCCTTATATTACTCATCTGTCTTGAATGTTGTCTACTTTTTTTCCATTAGAGTCATTAACATCAATCACAGTTCTTTTGAATTTCATCTGATAATTTAAAAGTCTATGTAATATCTGAGAACAGTTATGAGAGCTTTGCTTTTTATTGTCTTATTTGTGTTGTTTCTTTTAACTTTTTTTCTGTTATTTACCAGGAACTGAGGTAAGCAGTGTTCTAATATGTAATATTTATGTTAATCTGACTAGATATTGGGATTTCTTCAATGTTTGCTATGTAGCTATGGTTCCAGAGACTACAAATTCTTCTGACATTCTTTTGTTCTCTTTTCTAGAATTTGAGTTTACCTATATATTCCTCCTTAGAAAGGATCTGTGTCTTGCAAAAGTTTTTTAGCTATAGTCTATTATTATTATACTGGATTTCTGTTGATTGACAAGATATGATGGAGAGTATGCATTCTATAATCTTTGAATTAAATCTCAATGGTTAGTGGTTTTCGTGACTCTTGCCCATACCTTTCAATAAATATTGTTTCTTGTATGGAATCTCTGAAAGTTACTTACATAGGAAGACTAGATGTCCCTGGAATAAGAGATATGTCTATGGTCCCATGGCTCTGAGACCATAAAGTAAAGTCTTTCCTCTATTAGAAGAGAATTTGCTAAAAAGAAGTCTCTGAGTATATTTCAAAATAATTCCTCCTCTGACAGATCAACTAGTGTAATATTTAGATTTTTCAATTTCTTCATCTAGAAAACCTAAGATTTCCTTAGTGCAAGTCATGAAAGAGTGAGTCTCAGGAGTATATTATTCTCACCAGGTCCCTGCTAATTATATGTTTCTGTGCCTTAGCTGGGACAAGAAGGTTGAAATGGACCAGAGTTTTAGAAATTCCCTCCCTGCAAGTAGAATAAGAATCTGAAAAAAAAAGGTTGTTCCTTAGAGAATTGGCCTTTATCATGAAGAAGGTTCTGCATGTATTTCAAAATATCTAACCCATCTCTTACTACCAGAGACAACTATAATGAGATCTTCCTAGAATTATTGTCAATAGAATCTGGAATGGAGTCAAAGTCCACAGAAGTGTACAGGTCTTTTTTTTATATATTTTTTGCTACAGTGTCTTGCTTAGTTGGTGAGGTCTTTGCTAGGCTGTTGAGCCTGGCCTCAAACTTGTGAATCTCCTGCCTTGGCTTTCTGACTCTCAGGTTACAAGCATGCGCCACCCCACCCAGCATGTGTGTGGGCTTCTTAAGACTACAACTCCAGTAAATTCTAAATTGCACATTTTTCTGCACTCAGCTACCAGCAAGGTGTTAAAATTGTCATTTATATGTTTCTAATGTTTAAAGTCTGGTGATGTGTTGCTTTTCCTGGATGGCTGCAAAAGTATCAAAAGTAGTATGTTTAAAACAACAGAAATTTATTCTCTTTTGGGGAGGCTAGAAATTTGAAATCAAGGTGTTAGCAGGCCATACCCTTCCATGGCCTCTAAGTGAGGATCTTTCCTTGCTTCTTCCAGGCTGTGGCAGTCCCAAGTACTCTTTACAAGTGCAGTATCACTGTCATCTCTGGCTTCATCTCCTTATGAGAGGATTGTCCAGGTGTCTGTGTTTCCATGACAATTGCTTCTCTCTTATAATATGGTCATACTGCATTAAGTGATCATCTCAAGGAACCTCATCTTAAATTGATTACATTTGCAAAGACCCTCTTTACAAATAAATTCACATTCACAGGTACCAGGGAGTACAGCTGGGACTAAAATACAGGGGCTCTGTCAGTTGGAAGAAAATGAAAGTTACGATTTGAATAGTAGACATACCTTATTTATAGATGTCCCTAGTCACCTCCCTAGCCCCCATTGAGCCATTTCCATGGGATATTTTTATGTGCAGGCCAGGCAAAGAAGGCATATTGCCAACAGATTATGTGAATGCATTCTCACAAGCAAATATTTATGACCTTGAGTAAATACACTGAATTATGGTGTTTATGACCTTGGCAACATACTAAAGACATAGCCCGCCAGAAACCTCAGAGATGGAGCCTATCTAAAGCCCTACATGAGGTTTAGGACTTCAGACATCTTTTTGAAGGATAAAATTAAACATATAATAAATGACTTCTGTACCACATAAGGAGATATTAGCTTTTTCTTTCTATACATACCTGTGTCTTCAGATTTGGGGATGGCAGTTTGCCTGTGACATCAATTATCTTCTTGGTATGAGAAAAATAGTTGATTTTTCTGTTTTTCCAGATTTTTCTCATTTTGAAGTCAGTCACGAAAATCTCCAAGTACTGTATGTCAGAACTAAAATCATAGAAGTCTTTTGATTTTAATTCATGTCATATAATATTCTAACTCTTCATATTTATGTGTCATGATTTCTAGGTTAATTCAAAAAGTTTAGTGTTAAAATGTTACAACTTGAAATTTTTTTCAATTTTCTAAATTATATTCAGATTAATGTGTCTGTGAATATTTTCTTTTTGCCACCAAAATTCCAAATTACTTCCTTATCCATTGAAAAGGACACAAAGCTGTTCTCTTTCACCCTCTCCACCTCTGTTACTTGACTAAAATAATTCAAGGTGTGCAGGAGTCCCTGGAAGGATAATTGCAAAGCCTAGAATGAAAGTTTCCTTATTCAAAATGTTCAGAATTTTCCCTAATTATTTTTATTAATTTATTAATCTATAAAACCATAACTGATTGTCTTTATTGTAAATTTTTCATAACTGTGCTTTGGATTTCTCATCAAAAAATTAAACTTCTCTCAAGGTATAAATAAGTCTATCAGTTTTTTCACAGTAACTCATTTAAATATTATTCCAGATAGCTTTGATTTGATTTTATTTCCATAATTATTTTATGGACATTCTTGGTTCATTTACTGCAGTATTAATTTCCAGGATTGCAAGAAGAAAAATTATTTGGGACTTTCATATTAGCTTGGAAAGCAATAAATTGTGCCCCAATACATCAAATTCATAAGGTACTGCTTAACATTGTAGATAGTTCTCAGTAATTGCACGTATCTCCAGGGCTATTGGACTAATTGAAGTTTTGATAAGTAGTGAAATATTTCATATTCTGAGAGGATACTGAATATGGTAATGCATTAGGTACCTCTATGAGGTACCATTAATTCTGGTATTTCTGGTCAAGTAATAAATTAGATCAAAGGAATTCTCATGAAGGCCATATTTTATGGCACTGGTGAGCACATGGCATAAAAAGTAAGGGCTGGTTGTTCTAGGTAAACAGGTATGTATCCAGGTGAGTGCTAAAGGGAAATGACCTTACCTGTCACATCATAACCTGCTTAAGAGCCTTGTCCAGAAAAGTCAATGGTATGGAGTAATGATGTCATTTTACAAATGCATTATTTGTTTCATATTTTATTCTCCTTTCCAAATCACAAACCAATGATATTAATTCTGGAGAACTTGACTTTATCAGCATCTCTTCATTGGTCATATATTTCTTTTCTTCTTTTGCTTGGTAAGGTGATAGGCAAATTGAATATGCCTCAAGATACTATTTCAAAGTTGGGGCACATATATAGTCTAGTAAATTTACTTTTTTATTGTCAATTGTGCTATAGTCTCATGAATTAGTTCACCAATGTCTGGAATATTTTTATATACTTCTTCAGTTCTTCGTTTCTTTTTCATTGACAACAACATTATCATATTAAGAGCATTGCAGCGTTTATTTTGTGGAATAATCTGAGTTGGATGGAAAAAAATCAGTTGTCGGTGTTCACTTGATTTTCCAACTCAGACTACTTTATTGTTATCTAAAGACAGTGTCCTGTTATAGTGACAATGACAAGGTTCATTGCGTTTGCTTTATCTCAGAGTGAGCTATTCTAAATGTAAAACCATGAAAGTATCTATGAATTTCTCTTATTTCATGAGAACAAAAATTTCTTCATAATATTGAAAGCAAAATATTTTATAGCATAATTTAATCTATAATTTTATTTTATAATATTAGTTTTGAAACAAAAATACATCTTAAAAAGTGGTGTTAATACCTTAGGTGTCATTATGTGTTAATATGAAAATATGTTTCCAACTTTTTTAACCTTTGAAGGTCATTTATAGACTGCTAGAATATACCAGTAAAATAATTCTGGTGGAGTAATAAATACAAATTTCCTGTTAGAAATTCACTATCTGACTTTAAAGTCATGAGTTGAGAGAAAGTTGGAAGACAAAGGGACACTCAGGGAGACCATTGAAAGAATAATAAAATTGTGCCAGAAAAACTATATGACCTGAACATTAGCAATGCAGGACTGGATCAGATCATAGTGCATCATGAAGAATGTAGAGCAGTATGTGCACAAGGTCTATTGGAATATAAATAGTAAGTGAGAAAGAAAAGAGAGGTCCTAAATGACTATAGTATATATAGTATATAGTAGGAATAAGAGTAGGGATGTGGCAATGAATAAATTAAATGTATAATCAAGAGTAAAGTAAAACTATGGGATAACAGGGTGCCTTATTCATGTCTTCGAATCACCAAGGACTATTCAAAACAAATGCATGCAAGTATTATGAAAGAGCTCTTCTAATATGTCTGCTGATTTATGAGAGAAGAGTTGTAAAATAGTCTTCCAATTTAACAGAAAGATTTATTTATTGTTGCTTCCATTGGAGATAATTAAGTTCTGCTCTTCAATGATTCAAATAGGATAACCTAGCACATTTGATTTCTAAAATTCACAGATACCATTATTTTTGGAAACAATTTTAGAAATACTGGTTGGTGATCAGCTTATATAATTTTCATGGAAAACTGCCTTATTTCAAACTTCTTTCCTAGACTGAAGAATAAATAATGAAAAAAGTTGGCATTTAAATTATTAGCACTTGATTCCATGTTTATAATTTTGTTGTTTGAACCACTATTATCACTTTAAAATGCTGAACTATGTTAAGTTCTATTGTATTATAAAAAATTCTGGATCCCAATTAAAAGATCTGAAAATGAATTATTTAAAAAACACATTTTACAAAACAATAGAATATTTTGATTCTAAATTCTACTTGAAGTTATTTGTATTAATGTCACCACAATCTCTTTTTTTTTAAAGAAAGAGGGACAATGAGAGAGAGAGAGGGAGAGAGAGAAACAAATTTATTTAGTTTTTCATGTGGCCTTTGTTGCTACAACACTCAGTTGTGCACGTGGTACTGGGGTTCGAACTCGTGTCCTCGTGCATGGTAGGCAAGTGCTGTAACTGCTGAGCCACCGCTCTAGTCCCCACCACAATCTCTTTAAAGCATATTTTTAAACAAGTGAGTCTTCATCTTATTTCTATATTATATATTCTAAATGTTTTATAAAAATCTTTGTGCAGGAAAATGAACAGATTCTAAAGTATGTTTCAGGGTTTTTTAAAGACTATTGCAGAAACAGTTTTTTGTAAAAGAGGATTAAATGTAAGAATGGAATTCTGTAAATATTTCATTGATGAATAAAATTTATCCATTGAAATTATTGATTCATATAAATCAGTCATAGTTAGTGAAAGGAAAATCTTCCTCAGATTTTTAGGATGTTTCTGAAGCAAGTTAACTGTTTCTAAAAACTTATATCCTACCTTTTTCTTTTCATGTGTCTGGAGGCACAAGTACACAGAAAACAGTCTCTTCAGCAAAATCTCTGCTAATGCTTTATATAAATCTGCTACATGTACAAAATTTAAATTGGCCTAGAAGAAGATAAAGGTGTTTGCCTTTGGAGGAGCATATTTGAGATTTCTTTCTATGTTAAGTAAAATAATTTAGAAATTCAAAATGTCTACTTTTATGAGTATATACTTTCTCAAGTTAACTAAAAGATTCAATTATCTACCAGTTTACATATATATCACTTTACATGTGCATATATAGAGAGATAAAAATACAGCATATGTATATATAAGTATATATATGTATATTTATACATATATATGTAAAAAACAAAGGTTAAAATTAAGAATGGTCTATTTGTTATGCCTCTATCTTTTCCAAATTTTGATCTACAGTGTGTTTAGGATTTTAAAATCTTTATTACTTATCATATGGCACCCCACTAATAAATATAATATTTATATTTTATGTATTAGTTAAATCAATCTAATTAATAAAATGAAAATAATATTTATTAAATGCTATATAATTCATTGACCCAGTGAAAAATTTCTGTGCATCTGAAGTCAACCTCAAGAATTATTTTATTCAACCTTCTGTGTAGGGCAGGGAAACCTTACATGCCATATTTCTTAAGTAATCATCTAGATTGTACCTGAATGCTTGTTGATGAAAAGGTTCTTCCTGACCCTCAATGGAATCAGTTCCATTTTCTGTTGATTATAATTTATTTTTCTAACCATCCGGAGTTTTTTAATTATAAAATTAATTCTTCTTCCATTGGCTGTTTTTCAAATACTTTTACTAATAAAAATGAATACACAAGTATGTATCACACAAGCTGTCATTTCCTATTTTCTGTCAATGGAAGAAATTGACAATTGATCACAGATGTTTTTCCTAATTTATTGAGGTTTATCATCAAAAGCCAACCTTGTAATTAAAGGACCCCAAGCATCTCTTAGCAGTTGACCACATTTGATCTGGGACATCAAATCTATCAAGTCCCTGATCTTATGCCATTTCAACTTCCCCTAAAAGGAGCCCATCAGCCTCTGGAAGGCCAGAGTGTGATTTTATTTTCTGAGGTCACTTACAGATAGCACCTGGATGGATCTACTTTTTCATCACATCTGAAACTCTTGGCCTTTAATTCAAACTTTCACATTTCATGTAATTATGGCTATGGTTGGATTTATTATACCATTTTTAATTATTCAGTATTTTACCTATTTATTTTCGTATCCTTTTATGCCTTCTTTTGTAATAATGGATTGCTGTTTAGGTTTCTATTTTCCCTCTAATATTAACTTATCAGTGTGCCACTTGAATATCTTCTATTGGTTGCCCTAGAGTTTAAACTTTATACATGTAATTTATCACAGTTAATCTTCCATGATTTTATGTGTCTTCATATATAATACAACCTTAGAAATGTGTGATTCTTTGTTCTATAGGGCATATATTTTTTCCTTAAAATGTCACAGACTGGATTCAAGACATGCTGCCCACACATAAGGCCACAGGACATTATCAAGCTTCATCCCCCACGACAAGCTCAACTAGGAAGAGTCTTCAGCTAGATGGCAGATATGATCACATTCCCACATGATACACACTGACCTTGAGGGGAAAAACCCAGAACTTTCCCAACTCCTTTTTTGTTGTTGTTGTTGTTGTTGTTGCTGTTATTCCTGTTGCCATCTAGTATTTTTAAATTTTTTAACATTTTACTTTTAACTGTATTTTTAAAAATTTTTTTTTCCTTTTTTAGCTCCACTGTTCATACTGATTTTGGTGTTCTTGTTATTTTTTTATTTGTTTATATGTATTGGTGGTTGGTTTCTACTGTCACTGTGTCTTCTTGAACTCGACTGCTGTCTCCATAGTATTGGGATCTGACTGAGGAAACTCTTTATTATAGCAAACTACCCCTCAGTCTCCTTGGGTTGAAGAGATCCACACTCCACACTAACCTCTTCTTCCCCTGTACTCTGACAATTCTTAAACTATATGCTGTTCTCTCTCATCCTCACTCAGTCTTTACTCCACTTACATCCTATTTCTATCTTTTCCTTATTGCTATTTGAATAACTTACACCACACTAAAGACTTGTACCTCTTTACTCTAAGCCAGGAGAGCTAACTCCCTACCTCACTTCCTTGGCTTTCTAGTCATTTCTTCTCCCCACCTACAGAGGCTCTGCTAACTGAAGAAAAGGACATTTTTCAAAATGAGTAATTGGTTACTATCATAATATATTGTGAGACCTTTCATGGAAGAAAACTGCTCTTACAGGGGCTAATCATCATTATAATTGTTTTAGTTGAAACTGTTTGTTATATGCACCTATAGGTTCTCAATTCCTCACTGAATGGAATGGGAGCTATTGATCTGAGCTTCCCAAATAGCACCCATCCCAAAGAAGCAAAGACATAAGAAGCTCCAATAACCACTACAAGAGTAGTACTCATGGTCAGTCATTAAGACACATCCCCTGTATCTGAAAATGAGGAAAATGGGAAATAATACTCCTTCTCAACCTCACAGCTCTCCATCGAAGGACTTCATGGTCAGGGCCCAAGATGAAAATCTAAAAAATTATATCAACATTATGATTAGTATCTCAATCAAAGAGTTGAAAGAAGAATTAAGGAAAGAGATCAGAGATCAGTTTCAAGTGATGAGAGAAAACTTTTATAAGGAAATAAAGGACCACTTCCATGAAATGAAAGACCATATTTATAAAGAATTAGACACCCTGAAAAGAGATGTAGCAGAGCTATCACAATAGAAAAACACTGTCAACCAAATCAAATCTTCACTGGAAGATACTAATACCAGAATAAACTCAACCGAAAATAGAACCTCGGCTCTTGAAGAATGTACATCAGATAAGGAAAACAGGCTGAGCAATGTTGAGTTCAAGGAGGACAGACAAAAGAAGAAACTTACTATACATGACCAGAACTTCCAAATGGTATTTGATGAGATGAGGAGAAATAACCTGAAAGTCACTGGACTGGATGAAAACTCCAAACAGCAAACAAGGGGCATTAAGAACATTCTAATTGAAATTGTACAGGAGAACTTCCCTTATATTAGAATTGACCCTGAATAACAAACCCAAGATGCATATAGGACTCCAAATAGGCCCAATCAAATGAGAAATTGATGAAGGCATATCATATATAAAATGAAGAACAGACAAATTAAAGAGAGAATTCTAAAAGCAGCTAGAGAAAAGCCCCAAATCACATTCAGAGGCAAAACAATTAGGATCACTATGGATTTTTCAGATTAGACAATGAAGGCCAGAAGAGCTTGGAACAATGTTTTTCAAGCCTTAAAAGAAAACAATTTCAGGCAAAAATAATATACCTTGCAAAACCCAGCTTTAAATGTGACAGGGAAATTAGATACTGCAATGATAAATTCAAGTTACCAAGATACATAAACACAAAACCTGCTCTACAGAATATTCTCAAGGATATTCTTCAATCAAAAGAAAATGCTAATAATACCCTAAACTCTTAAACAAGTGAGCATGAATAACCACATTACACACCAAAGGATACCCAAGATGGCTCAAAATTCAGCAATAGTCTCAAGGATTGAAACTCAGTTTCCCATATCTATTCTAACTCTGAATGTGAATGACCTCAACGCCCCAATTAAATGATACAGATTGGCTTACTGGATCAAAAAACAAAATCCAAGAATATGTTGTCTACAGGAGACACACCTCACACTCAAAAATAGACTCAGACTGAAAGTGAAAGGTTGGCAAAATGTCAACCAGGCTTGTGGCCCAAAAAAGCAAGCTGCCA
The DNA here is from genome assembly GCA_004027875.1 of Aplodontia rufa. Taxonomy (NCBI): domain Eukaryota; kingdom Metazoa; phylum Chordata; class Mammalia; order Rodentia; family Aplodontiidae; genus Aplodontia; species Aplodontia rufa. Next base: position 10,766 of record PVKS010017439.1, read on the forward strand.
TGGCAATCTTAATATCTGATAAAATTAATTTCTCCCTAAAACTAGTCAGAAATGACAAAGATGGAAAATTTATCATACTTAAAGAGACAATTCATCAAGAAGATATAATGATAATTAACATTTATGCCCCCAATTATAACCTCCTCAAATATGTGGAAAAATACTCAAGGACATTAAACCCCTCAATGATCTCAACACAATAATACTGGGGAACTTCAATAAATACACCATTATCGACACTAGACAGACCATCAAAACAAAAAATCAATAAAGACATCTCCAATGTGAACAACTCTATTAATCAATAGGCTTAACAGACATCTACAGAATATTCCATCCTAAGTTGTCTAAATTTACCTTCTTCTTAGCACCTCACCTATCCTTATCTAAAATAGAGCACATCCTAGTTCAACAAATTAACATTAACAAATACAAAAATGTTGATATAGTCCCATGTATCTTGACAGACCACAATGATAATGATATGATCTTAGCAATCAACAAAAAGGAAAACAATATAAATTACTCAGATACTTGGAAATTGAATAGTACTCTCTTAAATGAAGGATAGATAAAAGAGGCAATGAGAGCAGAAATGAAGAAATTCTTGTAAATGAATGAGAATGAGGAAAAACATATCAAAATCTATGGGATAACATGAAGGCATTCTTAAGAGGTAAATTTATACCACTGAGTGCATACATCAAAATTCAGGAAAGAGTTCAAAGAAATAGTCTTATGCTACAGCTCAAACACCTGTAAGAAGAGGAACAATCCAATCACAAAGATAACAGAAAACAGGAAATAATAATCAGAGCTGAAACCAATGAAACTGAGAACAACAACAACAAAAACAATAAAAATTATCAACAAAACAAAGACTTGGTTCTTTGAAAAAATACACAGGATAGGCAGACTGCTTGCCAACCTCACCAAAAGGAAGAATGAAGTAAAGCAAGTCAACAAAAATCAAAAATGAAAATGGAGATATCACCACAGACTCAACCAAAATCCAGAAGGTTATCAGAACCTATTTTGAAAATTTATACTCTGCCAAGTTTGATAATCTGAAGGATATGGACAGATACTTGGACACAGACAATATCACCATATTAACACAGGGAGACACTGAAAATCTAAACCAACCTATCTCAGATAGTGAAATTGAAGCAGCAATCAAAGCTCTTCCCAAAAAGAGAACCCCAGGACCAGGTGGATAAATGGCAGCATTCTACCAAACTTTCACAGAAGATTTAACACCAATCTTTATAAGCGCTTCCATGAAATTGATAGGGTGGGAGCACTCCCAAACACGTTTTATGATGCAAATATTACACTGATACCAAAATCCAACAAAGATATGTCAAGAAAAGAAAACTACAGACCAATTTCCCTGATGAACACAGATGCAAAAATCCTTAAGAAAATTCTAGCTAATTGGATACAAAAGCACATTAAAAAGATAATACATCACGATCATTTCCTTCATTCCAGGAAAACAGGGCTGATTCAACATACACAAATCAATAAATGTAATTCACCACATAAACAGAATTAAAAACAAAAACCATATAATCATCTCATTTGATGCAGAGAAGGCATTTGATAAAATTCAACACCACTTTATGCTCAAAACTTTGGAAAAGATAGGGATCAAGGGAAGATACTTTAACTATGTCAGATCCATTTACGACAGACCCATAGCCAACATTATTCTCAATGGAGAAAAACTGAAAGCATTTCCACTGAATTCAGGTACGAGACAAGGTTGTTTGCTATCCCCACTCTTGTTCAATATAGTCCTTGAAACCCTTGCCAGAGCTATCAGGCAAGACAAGGAAATCAAAGGTATTTGTATAGGAAAAGAGGAAGTTAAATTGTCTCTATTTGCTGATGACATGGTTCTATACCTAGAAGACCCAATAAGCTCGACCAGAAAACTTTTAGAGCTTATAGGCATTTTCAGCAAAGTGGCTGGCTAGAAGATCAACACCAATAAATCTCTACCATTCCTTTACTCCAGCAACAAGTCCACAGAAAAAGAAATCAGGAAATCTCTCCCACTCACCATCTCCTCCAAAAATATAAAATATTTGGGCATCAATCTTACAAAGAATGTTAAGGACCTCTATAATGAAAGCTATCAAACACTAAAAAAAGAAATCGCAGAAGACCTGAGTAGATGGAAAAGCTTTCCATACCCATGGTTAGGCAGAATTAATGTAATCAAAATGGCCATTCTACCCAAGCCCTATACAGATTTAATGCAATCCCCATCAAGATACCAATGTCATTATTCATGCATACAGAAAAAGCAATTCTCAAATTTGTATGAAATAACAGAAGACCCAGATTAGCTAAAACATTACTCTGCAGGAAGGAAGAAGTAGGGGGATATCTCAATCCCTGACCTGAAATTATACTACAGGGCCATAGTAACAAAAACAGCATGGTATTGGTATCAAAACAGAACTGAAGAAGATGGAATAGAATAGAGAATTCTGAGACAAACCCACATATCTTTAACTATTTGATATTTGATAAAGGTGGCAAAAGAATAGTGTGAAAGAAAGATAGCCTGTTTAACAAATAGTGTTGGACAAACTGGACAGCCATGTGTAGACAACTGAAAGTGGATCCTTACTTTTCACCCTGAACAAAAATTAAATCAAAATGGTTCAAAGATCTGGATATTAAACCAAAAACTTTACAATTGCTTGGAAAAAAAAGTAGGATCAACACTACATAACATAGGGGTTGGCATTGCCTTCTTTATAAAAACTCCCATGGTGCAAGCAGTAAAGTCAAGAATAAATAAATGGGATGCAATGAAACTAAAAAGCTATTGCACAGCTAAAGAATTAGTCAAGGGTATCAGGAAAGATCCAATAGAATGGGAGAAAATCTTTGCCTACTACACATTGGACAGAGGGCTAATATCCAGAATATGCAAAGAACTAAAAAACTAAACAACAAAACCACAAATAATCCAATCAATAAATGAGCTATGGATTTAAAAAGAAATTTCTCACCAGAGGACATCCAGAAATATATGAGAAAATGCTCTACATCATTAGCAATAAGAGAAATGCAAAACTTCAATAAAATTCCACCTCACTCCTGTTACAGTGGCAAAAATGAAGAATATGAACAATGACAGATGCTGGAGAAGCTGTGAGGAAAGAGGGACACTGTCACACTGCTGGTGGGACTGCAAACTGGTTCAGCCACTCTGGAAAGCAGAGTGGATATTTCTCAAAAAATTAGGACTGGAACCACATTATGACCCAGCTATCCCACTTCTGGGTTTTTCCCAAAAGAGTTAGATTCAGCATATTATAGAGATGTGGCTTCATCAATGTTTATATCAGTTCAGTTTACTATAGCTAAACTATGGAACCAATCCAGATGCCCATCACTGGATGAGTGGATTAAAAAACTTTGGTACATATGTACAACGGAATACTACTTGGCCATTAGAGAAAATGATATTATGGCTTTTGAAGCCAAATGGATAGAGATGGAAAAATTTATGCTAAGTGAAGTATCCCAATCTCAGAGTCTCAAGGGCTGAATGTTTTCTCTCATTTGTGGAAGCTAAAATACAACCAGAAAAAATATGTTAGATGGCTAAGCTAATAACTTCAACATGTATGAATTTTTGCACAAACAGGGACAACCTTGCCTAGGATACATGGAGACATAGGGAGGGAGGCAGGGAGTGGAGAGGGATTAGGAGGGATATCTAGGAGAGGGATTAGGAGGGATATCTAGGAGAATGCAGGGAGGAAGTATGAGGGAATCAACTCAGAAGGAGATCTCTGACCTCCACGAGAAGTCCATTTAACACGGGAGTTCTTTTGGGGGAAACATAGAACCATGGGGAACTCAAGGGGGGAAACCATGAGATGGCATCAGCCTTGGCTAACTGTTTAAATATACATTTGTTCTTTATTGTTTGATAATGATTCCCCCTCAATTGTAAGTCCATATTCAACTAATTATAAAAACTATAATTAAGTAGCAGAAAGATCTGTAGAGCAGAGGAAAGAGAAGGGGAAGGGAGGAAGGGAGGGAAAAGAGAAGTACTTGGGACCAAATTAGAACAAAATATATTCCATGCTTTTATAATTATGTAAAATAAAACCCTAAGAAGAACCAATACAAAATCAAAATTTAAAACAATAGAAATGTATTAGAAACAAGAATCTATTGAGAAGTTCTGAGTGTGGTCGAGAACATAGGAGGGAGCTCACCCTCTCGTTTGTCAGTCACAAGTGCTGCAAGATGAATTAACATCAACACCTAAAAACACATTTTTGTTTTTTTACCTGGAAACTGAAAAGCATAGGAAAGAACAGACATGGTATGGAAACCAGTCATTAAAACAAGATGGTTCTAGTCATTATAGTACATCTTTAAAAATAAAACAGAAAACACGAAAGAAACTTGCATCCCAAAGTAAACAAGGAAACTACAAGGCAAAACCAAAAATATGGCTGTAAAGTAATAAAAGGAATTTTACCAAAAGATGTTTTTATTGGGTCATCTTTAGTAAATAAATTACAGCATTTTGGCAACCAAACCTTTACTTGGTTAACAGTATGTTCCACCACTTAATCAAACATTGGGCCCTTTAACCCTTCCCTTTTGGATCTGCTTACAACCTCACTGGTAAATATTGAAGGCAGTTGGTGTGACCTCCTGAAGCATGTGCTGTTATTTATTTATAATAACTTCATTGTACAGGGCCACACATTTTTAAGAGTAAGTTACTTTAACAAAATTTGAGAATTGACTGAATTTCTAAGACAACTGGGATAGTCCAACTGTAATAGAATTTACTTTTTTTAAAAGCCTACTGTATGTATTTAATTTTATTTGCAAAAGTTGTGTTTTATTTCTTCTTTTATACTTGACAACACTGAATTATGTATGAATTCATAGGCCTCTAACATTTACATGCTTCACCTCATTTGCAAGTATCCCAGAAATATAACTGAGCATATGGGTAAATACACAAAATACCCCCTGACACAACTAATATAGAATGTGAAGCACAAAATGTGGAGATGGCTAGAGCCCAAATCCCATGACACTATGATGTATATTTTCCTCAATAGAACAACTTGATATATGGCCCCATAAGTACTAGTGGCAACCAAAAGACACTGTTGAAAGGGTTTCCATTGATGTATTACATTGTAGCTGTTCATGAACGTGGAAAAGGATTTAATAAAAGGGATGAGTTGATGGAGTGGTGTGAAGGCAAACCAACTAGCTAATTAAAAGTAGCCTCCTAAAAAAATCCTTGAAAATCAAATAATGTTTGTTAGCAATTATTCCTTCCTCTTTTTGCCTTAAAAGGAAATAGAATGAAATCTGATCATTAAAATTAACTAGTTCATAGGAGTCATCATATATTAGGAAAAATATGCATTGCCTTATCAACAGAGTTTAAGGGAATTTCTAAAAATCTGTGACATCTTTAATGTGGATAATAATAAAAAGGAAGGTCGTAATATCTTTGGTAATATCATGCCTTTCATTAAGGGTAGAATTATTACTTAAATACTTATTAGAATTCCTAATTTGGGACAATCTCAATATTAAGCTATAGGGAACAGCTAGGAGTCATCTGTGTATTATTTCAGTGATTAGGAGGAAGTAGCCAAGTAAAATTGCCTATCCAATTTGTTAAGACATACACCAGAATTAGGAGGGAAAGCATTCTGTCTTGGGTGGTCTATCTGCTTCACTATGGTGCTATAGTTTAGCTGTAGAATTTCCCCCCAAATGGTCCTTGTGTTTTGGTTTCCAGGGTGGTGCTTGTGGGAGATGCCATAGATCTTTAGGAATAGGGGTTTGTTTTTGTTTTTTATGTCATTGAAGATATGCCCACAAAAGGGCCCCTTTCTCTTACTCTCATTTTCTGAGTATGAAGAGAATAGTTTTCCCTGCCACATACTCCCTACTTTTTCCACCCAAAACACCCAGTGAGGCCCAAAGTGATAGGTTCATGTGATTATGAACTGGAACCTCCAAAACTGTGAGCCAAAATAAACCTCTTTACTTTGTAATTATTTCAGATCTTTCATTGTAGGTATTTTCATTATAGGAATTTCAGATATTTTACAATAGGGATTATAACCTGAGTAACATACACCAACTCTTTCTGACAAATCAAAAGACTAGATGTTCATACACAGGGAGTTTTGCTTTTAGATGCTATTATGGTACTATTAGTCACAAGACATCATTCAGATTCCTTAAAAGCTCTTCTCAAAATCGTTTACAGGTTGCTTTTGATTCTACAAACAAGATGATGATGATGATCAATAACAATATCATTTCTAACACTGAAGACATTTGGTACAATTCAGATATGAGATGTCCTAGAAAGCTCATGTTAGGCAATGTGGGAATGTTCAGAGGTGAAATGATTAGATTATTGGAGTTGTAACCAAATCAGTGGATTGGCCCATTTGATGGATTTATATTTTGAATGGAGTAATGGGTGGTAACTGTAGGCAGGTGGGGCATGGGCTAGACCATGTAAGACTGTTGGAACATGGCAGAGACTATAGGAAAGGTGCCTTAAGTTTACCTCAGGAATCATAAAGACCACATTCACTGCAAGCTTAAGGGAGTAAGGGAAAACTTATATGAAACTATGAGGGAACTCTACGCACTTAGGGGTGGGTTCCCAGAAAGTTATTTCCCCAGAATTCATTTCACTTCAGCTCTCCAAACAATCAGAGGCTGCTGCAGCCATGGTCCAAAAAGTGCTGGCTACTACTCAAGCTTATGGCAGACTGTGTTATCCTTCACAATTTGTTGGTTCCTCAGGAATAAAAGATACTGGAGTGAGGGGTTCATGGAAGCTTCCACTGCACTTCCAAAGGAAGGCATAGGAGGCCAGGCAAAGTGTAACAGGGTCAGAATCCTCATGGGTAGCCCCTCAGGGGGTGATATCTTAAGTTGTGAGAGTAAAATCTAAATTACAGTGGAGATCCAAGGAATCAGAAAATGATAGCAATGTGGAATGTCTGCAGAGGAAAGAAGCAGGAAGGAAGCAGAGATAGGTCAAGTGAAAGGTTATGTGGGCTGCAACCAGCAAGGCCATAGGGGCACAACTGCCCCAGCCTGTTGGAGCTCACATCTTGCTATCACATGACTTGGATGTCAGACATAAAACTAAAGGACTTGATTGATATGTTTCTCAGCTTTCCAACACTGTGACTAAAATACTTGACAAGAACAACTTAGAGGGGAAAAGTTTATTTTGGCTCATGGTTTAAGTCCATTTTTGGCTCTCTGTGGGCCTGTGATGAGACAGAGCATTATGATGCAGGCGGTGGTGAAGGAAAGGTGCTCAGATGATGGTAACCAGGAAGCAGAGGAAGCAAAAAAGGTGCCAGGGACAAAATACGAATCCCAAAGTCATGCCTCCAGTGACCTACTTCCTCCTAGCACACTTTACCTGCATATAGTTACCACCCAGTAGAGTAGTTCTTTCAAATTATTAAGCATGAAATAGATTAACCCACTGCCTGGGTTACAGCTCTAATAAGCTAATCATTTCAGTTCTGTATAGTTTTGCATTTACACATGACCTTTATTGAAAGGGACACCTCATACCAAATTCATAACATTTGCCCAGCTGGTTTTTGGTCTTGTTTTGGTCCCATCCTTTCTTTCTGTGCCTGTATAAATCCCTTCTGTGTCATTGTAAATTAGATGTAAGCAAATTGGTTTTAATTTTTAGAGGTTCA
>PVKS010017439.1:18640-42129 GCA_004027875.1 Aplodontia rufa
CCCACTCCCCCCTCCTTCCCAATACATCTCCACGAGTGCCTTAGGTTGTGTGTCACTACACCTTTTCTGGGTTTAATACACTAGAGTTGACCTCCTTTCACACTGGCCAGGGTCTAGCTCCAGCCTCCACAGATGAGTGAAGACATTCGACCCTTGACTCTCTGGGTTAGGCTGACTTCACTCAGCATAATTTCTTCCATCGCCATCCATTTACCTTCAAAGGCTGCAATATAATTGTTTCTAATAGCTGAGTAGAACTCCGTGGTACACTTTTGAGCAATGCTGAAACTATTAATACTATGAGAACTCTTGGAGATGAACTAAATTCACTTTTTATAGTAAGATGGACATGAACTTTTGCAGGGGAAGGGTGGAATATTATGGTTCAAATTTGTTGTGTTCACTGAAAAGCTGATGCATTAAATAAAGTTTAGAGGTGAAAAGATTAGATTATGGGAGCTGCAGTCTGGATATTGAATTAATCAGTTTGCTGGGTTGGTGCTTTGAATGGATTACTGGCTGGTAACCAAAGATAGGTGGGGCTTGGATGGAGGAGGTCAATCTCTGGGGGAATGGCCTTCGAGCATATCTTGTTCCTGGCTCCTTGCTCTCACTCTTCTTCCCAGGTGCCATGAGCTGGTAACTTTCCTACACCGCACCTTTCTGTCATGATGTTCTGTCTCACTCAGCCTCAGAGGAATGGAGTTGCAAACCATGAGCTAAACTTCCGAAACCGAGAGTCCCAAGTAAACTTCCTCCTCTAAGTGGTTTCCATCAGATATTTTGGCCACAGAGAAGAAAAGCTAACTAACACAACATTTATTTCATTGTTGACAATAACTTTTGCATTTTAATATATAGGTAAGTATTGGGGAAAAGATTGTTTTTGTTCTTTTACATATTCAATGTTAGATGTAGAATTAAGAGAATAAGTAAATACTGCTTTCTTCTGATTTCAAAAACAATAAAAAATATTTTTAGGTAAGTGTTGGAGAAATGAAAGTTATATGAAAAAGTAAATAAAAATTGCTTCTCTCTCCCCTCACTGTCCCCTCTTTCTTTAAAAAAAAATACAAGGAAATGTAAAAATCTAATAGTACTGATCTAGGCATATTTCCTTCTGAAGTATATTCCATTACACAAAGAGTATGTATGTGTCACCACAAATAAGATCTAAGACAGTTTAAACACTGCAAAAACTTATTGCAGCTCCTCTATTGTTAATCTTCCCCTTACCCCTGCTCTTGGCAGCAATGTTCAGTTGTCCCCTACTGTTTTGCCTAAGCAAAATGACCTAAGCAGTAAATAGCATTAAAAAGTAAACAAAATTAAAGAGTAAATAGCATTTTGAAATGAGAGGTGCTTTGTGTAAGGTATATAGTGACCTATATGTCAAAATGAAAAAGAAATCAACATTTTGTAGGACATATTAAGGGTTTCATTTCTGAGGGGAAAAGTTATTTTACACATTTTACCAAATGGCACAGGTGTGTGTCTCTGTGTGTGTATGTGTGTTTGTGTGTGTGTGTGTGTGTGTGTGTGTGAATGGATATTTCATTTTTAATATCTCATTTAATCCTCACAGTCCTATGAATTATATGTTCTTATTTGCTATCCTTAAGAAATAAATGAACTAAAACAAAAATGGATAACATAAGAAAATTTGCATAACTAATCAAAATCCTTATCCATATAATGTGGTGTCAGAATCTCTCTTCCTAACAACTGAATATTTGGCACATACCATCATTTTTAATAGATTAATCAAAATTTCACATATTTAATGTACATGATTTGATGGGTTTGGACAAATGCATATATGAGTTTCTACTATCAAAACAATCGAAGTGATAAATGCATCTACCACCTCCAACATTTTATTTATTCTCAATTTCACCTTATCTTGGTATGCACGCTTAATATGATATCTACAACTCTTGACAAATTTTAAACAGCAAAATACTAAGTTAAATATAGTAATCACATGATCATGAGATCTATATACATCATTTTGAATAACTGAAACTTTATGTATATAGAATAACAATCCTTCAATTCTCTATTGCTTATAATCAGTATTATGTTATCTGCTTCTATGAGCTTGACTAATTTAAATCTTCTGTGTAAGCAGAGTCATATAGCATATGTCTTTCTGAGACTGACTTATTTCATTTGCCATGTCTTCCAGGTGTATCTGTTGTTGCAAATGGTAGAAGCTTATTCTTTTTCAAGGTTGAAAAGTATTACAATGTGTGAATATATTATGTTTTCTTTATTCATTTACTTGCAGATCAATATTTGTGCTATTTCCTTATTTTTCCTATCTTAAAGAATGTAGCAATGACATTGGGAGTGAGACCTTGAGACTCTGATTTCAATTCTTTTGCATATATAACATCAGTGAGATTGCTGAATCATATGGTAAATCTATTTTTAATTTTTGAAAAAGCTATTTATAATAGCTGCTGAACCTTCACTTTTTAGAGTATGTAACAATTTAAACTTCATAATTAATTTGAAAGTTACTTTATCTGAGGATGGCAGTTTAATATGGAAACAAATATTTTAGAGCTGTGCAAAACAAAAGCAGATAGGACAAAGCAATGTGTAAGGTTATTTAAAAACTGATTTGGACTCATTGAATTAGAAAGTAAGGTCGATTAAAGTGAAACAAGTAGATGGGACAAGAAAGAGCTATATGTCAACACTTATTTCTTTTTAAATTTGTTTAATAGATGGTTAAATGTTTGTGAAATGGCTAATGCCAAATCTTTGTCAGAGCAAATTTGTTTAAATTAAAAGTATTGATCAAATTTATTACCTGTAGCATTTGTGGAAGTGAACTTTTACTGTGGAGAGAATTGGTTTTGGGCTACTTTCTGTGCAAATCTGGCATTAACAACTATTAGAAGAGCATCCTAAATTAAATGTGGCAATAGTGGAAATGTAGTGAAAAATTAAAGTTTCCCTCTTAAAATATAGTGAATGAAGAAGGTCTTAGAACTTTAAAAGCAACACCAATGGGTAACAGATGAACTTAGTTGAGCTTTTGAACTTCAAGTTTTGATGGCTTATTTTAATCCCATAATTCACATCTTTGAATGATATATTTAATTCTTTGAAGACAATGAGTACTTTTTAAATTATTTTCACGCAAATAAACACAAAATTGACCAACATACAAATGTATGATGAGGCTGTATGATAAGAAATATAAGGGCATTCAACCAATTATGCAGTATATAGTGCATCATTTTATACTAAGCCGTAATGAGTGGATGCTGCATATATGTATCTTCTGGGTAGTTTTCCAGACAGTGTAAAGCACATCTTCAAAGGAGTTAACTGATCAAAGAGAAAAGGTGTAAATGATTTCATTTTTTCCTCATAATGAAAAACTTCTTGGGGCTGGAGCAGTGGCTCAGCTGTTACAACACTTGCCTGGCATGTGCGAGTATGCGGGTTCAAACCCCAGCACCACATACACAATGAAGTGTCTGAGCAATGAAAGTCCATGAAAATCTAAATAAAAAAATTGATTCTGTCTTTCTCTCTCTCTCTCTTTCACTGTTGTGCTCTCTCTTAAAAAAAAAAAAAACTTCTCTTTTGCCACTTTAGCAGAATACTTTTCTTTTTCTTTTTCTTTTTTTAATTCTTATTTTTGAACAACCATACAAAATAATATAAAATGTGTATAGTTTCTGGATACTAGATTTACCCCCAGGAGTGCCCCACCCCCAATTTCCCACCCGTATCGTATCCCTCCATTCCCTTACCCGCAATATGTCTAAAAAAGTATTAGGCTGTATAACATTACATCTTTTCTGGATTTAACACATGACAATAAACCACCTTTCTGAATGGTCAGAGTCTAGTTCCAACCTCCACAAATGAGTGGAGACATTCGACCCTTAGTTCTCTGGGTTAAGCTGATTTTGCTCAGCATAATACTTTGCTTTTTCAAAGCATAGAACTTAGGTAAGGGATTGCTATGTTACAAATAAATAAACATAATAAGTTAGAATTTATAAACTATTTTTATCTAATGGTTAGATATCTGATTTCTATAATTGGAAGAAAATAGACTTTAATAGTTACTCAATTATTTCCTCCATCTGTAAATCAGATCAATTAACAGCATACTGCAGTGTCTCCAAGTTTTACACATGCTTATCTTATCACATGTTATATCCTCAATAAGCTAAACTTTTCTAAATTAATCAGCTGCATATTGTACCATCCATTATTCTATGGAAAACCTAGCAAGGAAACTGAAGCTAGAAAGTTTCAACTATTTCCACAGATGGTTTAAAACTTAGTAGCGAGGACGAGAGAAACAGAAAACTATTATGCAAGATGGAATAAAATATCACAAGAGAAATATAGACAGTGTGCCCTGGTTATTCCAGGAGTAAGAAAATACAGAAATTCATAAGATGGAAAATAAACATCAGAAGTTCAAATAAAAATTTAAGGTGAAATATGAACCATAATTATGTTAAAGTTCAAAATAACCATATAGAATATAACTAAGATGAAAAATATGCGAGGTTTACATTTACTGAGACTCAGGAATAAAGAAATAATTAGATAGTTATGAAATTCAATAAACATATGTTGAGATGCTGACTTTAAAAAGATTAACACAGCCACTGGCTTCTAATCACAGTTTAGAGGAAGAGAGATTTAAGTAAACAACCACTTGCAATAAATTTGGCAATTTTTAGAAACACTATAAATATAAGTCCATCCAACTCAGACTTTGTGTATCAGGGAAGGATTTTTGGAAAAAAGATAAATTTTATATTAGATGCTAAAAATGTGTCAAAATCATCCAGTTGATCCAAGGCCTGATACAGCATTTACATACTTTTCTCCAAGACACCTCTGTTTATCTAGAAAATAATTATGAAGCTGTATTATTAATATTTCTGTACCTATTTCCTGAGTTTTCATTGACACTCAGCAATACTATGCAACTCTTCACTACCTGACTGGCTAACATTATAAATACTATCATGTTTTTTGTCTCTTTTTTCTTGTCTCTTTTGCTTGATTTGTACTGAAAAATATAATCCAGAACTCCTTATAATAAAGGATAATGATGATAGTAACAATGTGGTTTTAAATTGTTCTAACCTTCAAGTCCCTTAAGAAAAACAAACAGGACAGCTAGCTTAGCAAAATGTGTAAATATTAACGAAACTCCATGATCAGGATTTTCCATGACCCACAAGATGAATGAATGATTTAAAACTACCTAGAGCTCTAGATCCCACAAAAAAACAACCCATGTTTACTAGTGTTGCAAAGCATGTGCAGAGAAAGAAGAGTCTCTAAAGTGCAAAGAGCATTGGACACAGAAGTGACCAGTAGACACTTTCAAATCGAGAGGACCTATAGGCAACTCTGGAAGAAAACAGAAAATGGAAGAGGTTTTACAATCTTCATTTATTTAAAATGGCTTTATTTAGATATAATGTACATCCCATGAAATTTAGCTGTCTTAAGTGCACACTTTAATTTGTAGTAAAATTACAGGATTATACAACCATTGTAGCCCACTCAATTTTAATATATTTTCATCATTCTAAAAATATCCCTTGAATCTTTCCTAGTCACACACATTCTTAATTCTAGTACCAGGCAACCACTAATCTGCTTTCTGTCTCTATTATAAACATTTTCTATGAATTAAACTATTGGTAGTGTGAGAAGTTTCTTGCATCTAAATTATTTTTCATAGTATAATGCTGTTGAGGGTCATCTATGTGGCGGAGGTCAGTGCTATTGTTCTCATTACTAAATGGTATTTCACTATCTGGTTATCTTGCAACTTGTTATTCATTCACAGGTTGATAGATGTTTGGTTGTTTTTAGTTTTGTTGTAATTTGGATTGAGCTGTTGTTATGATCACTTATGAATCTGTGTGAGCATGTGTCTTCAGTGCTCTTGGGTAGATTCCTAAGAGTGGTACTGCTGAATCACATGCTAAACTTATGCTTAAGTTTGTAAGAAAATGTTGAATTGTTTTATATAAGGTGGTGCATTATTTTATTTTCCTTCTTGAAATGTAGGAAGACTCAGTTTTTCCACACTTCACCCACAGGTACTAGTATCTTTTAAATTCATTATACTGGATATGATGTAGTATATAATTGCTTTAATTTGCATTTTCTTAATTATGAAACTGAGCATCTTTTGCTGTGCTAATTAGATAATTCAAATCTCTTTGATGAAATGTGTATTCTAGACTTATGCTCATATTTAAAATGGGCCATTTGTCTGCAGTAATTGAGTTACAAGATTATAAATTTTGGACACAATTCCTTTATCAGATATAGAATATGAAAGCATTTTCTCTCAGGTTATATTTTCTCTTTTCACTTTTTTTAAAAGAATTCATTTGAAGTGCTTTTGGGTGAAGTGTGGAAAAACTGAGTCTTCTTACATTTCAAGAAGAAAAAGTGTTTTTTTAAACTTTAAGTTCTTAATAAATTTATTAAATAACAATTTATATATAAACTAATTATATCTGTATGCACTTCTGGCTACAAGATGATGCTCCAATTTCAACATAAAACCTAAAAGTAAAAAACTGCTAGAAGAAAAGAGGAAAAATTCATATTATAATGGTCAGGGCAAAGTTATTTTAGATTTGACCCTGAAAGCACATGCAACCTAATAAAAATAGATAAAAAGATCTCTATCAAAATAAAAGCTTTTGGGCAATAAAAGAAATAACAGAGTGTAGAGACAACTTATAGACTAGGAGGAAATATTTTTAAGCCATACATTTGATAAGTGATTAATATCCAAAATATATAAGAAACTTAAACAACTCTATAGAAAATAATCTAATTAAAAATGGATAATGGGACCCCACCTTACCCATCTCACCCAGTTGTTGCACATGGATCCATGCCTCTGGCATTAGCAGGGCATAAACACCCAAGACCCCAGCAGAGCCCACTCATCCAGCTGCTGTGCATGAATGCAGGACTCACATACTCCTGGACACCCTCACCCAGGATTCTAGCAGAGCTGACACCCAGCTGCTGTAGGGAGATCCAGGCCTCTGGTTCAGGGCTTTCAAGTTTGCACAGTTCACCCTAGCCCAGGATTCCTGCCCCCCTTCTCCAGTCCTCAACTACTTAACTGCTGCATGTGAATCCAGGCCTCTGGCATTTGTAGGACCAAATCCAAGACCCTGCTGGAAATGACTCAACTAGTCACTGCATTTGGGTCCAGGTTTCAGATTTCAGATTTGCAGGCACTAATAGTTCACCTGTGCCCAGGATTCCCTTTTTCCTCTGAGCCACCCAGGTGCTTCACATGTATCTCCCCAGCCACAGCCCATACCCACTAGGTCCAGATATGTTGGGCTCACACCTGCTGCCAAGGATTCCAGGTCTCAGTGTGGTGTGTAGAAGGTGCATTCCAGCCTGTCACAATGTCCTAGGATCCAGCAAAGCAACCAGGTTGCATCACTTCTACAATCCAGTGGGCTGCCCCACATGCCTTATGTATGACCTGGAGCCTAGATCCATCAGATAATCACAATTCAGAGATCCAGAAAAATATTATAAAAAATGAGGAATCAGAGTAGAAAAGGTTCACCTCAAGCCCACAACAACTCCATAACCAAGGAACACATGAGCAGGGAATGGGATGAAAACCTAGAAATAATTATCAATGATCTGATTACTAAAAGGAACAATGAACTAAAAGAGGCTTACTGAAGGGACTAAGTGAAAAAACTCAAGACATGAAAGCCACTATTATCAAGGAAATAGACATACTGAAGAAGGAAGTAATGGAGCTAAAATCTTCAGTCAATCACATTACAGCAAGGATGGAAGAATTTAATAATATACTAACCTCTATAGAAAAAAGAATCACAGCTCTGGAAGAAAGAACCTCTGACAATGAAGATAGGCTGAGTAAGCTAGAGCACACGAATTATAAAAAAGAACTAAAAAAACAACCCTCATGTTCTGTGGAACATGAGAAGAGTTTTCAAAATGTCTGGGATAAAATCAGAAGAAACAGTCTAAGAGTAAGCAGGATAGAGGAATAAATTGAAACACAAATGAATGGTATGAAGAACATTCTCAACAAAATAGTTACAGAAAAATTTTTCCCATGTCAGATTGGAGTCAGAAATGCTCATCCAGAAAGCATACTGGTTACTCAATAAGCTTAATCAAATATGTATAATAGGGAAATCAAGGAAAGAATATTAAAATCAGTGAGAGAGAAACATCAAATCACATTCAGAGTCAAAATGATAAGGATCACTTCTGAGTTTTCAGCCCAGATTCTACAAACAAGATCTTCCAATGTCTGAATGATCACAGCATGCAGCTGAGAATACTAGACCCTGCAAAACTCAACTTCAAATCTGATGGGGAAATAAGAATATTTCACAATAAGATCAAACTGGCAGCATTCATGAATGGAAAAACCAGCATTACAAGAATCCTCAAATAAACTCCAAATAGAAGAACAAGCAAACTATCCTAAAAACCATCAGACAGAGGGAATTCAACAAATGTATATGCTAATGGATAACCAACACAGCATAGAATATACTAATAAAGCATGTGAAGACTATGAATCACAATCACATAACTATTGTAACACTGAATGTGAATGATCACAATGCACCTATCAAAAGACAAATATTAGCAGATTGGATCGAAAAGCAAATCAATAGTGTGCTGCTTACAGAAGATTCACCTTACAGCCAATGACATTCACAGATTGAGGGTGAAAGGAGAGGAAAAAAAAAAACAGCCCAAGAAAGCAAACTGGAGGTTCAATACTTATAACATACAAAGTAGACTTCAAACATAAATTAATCCGAAGAGATAAAGAAGGCAACTACATCCTAGTACAAGGAACACTAGAACAGGAAGATATAACCATAGTAAATATATACTCTTCAAATGCCAATAATCCCAACTGTATAAAAAAATTACTCCATAACATAAAAACACTTATAGACCTCAATATAATAATACTGGGAAACTTTAATACTCCACTATCTATTACCAATATACAAATAGTCAAAGCAAAAAAAAAATCAGTAAAGACAATTCCAGTCTAAAGAACTCTATAAATCTAAAGGACTTAACATACATCTAGAGAATATTCCATCAAAAATTGGCTGAGTATACCTTCTTCTCAGTAGTGCAAGGATCCTTCTCCAAAACAGATCATGTTCTGTTTCACAAAGTAAATCTCAGCAAATATATAAAAGTAGATATTATTCCATGTATCTATGGAATATCATTATGCCATGACCTTAGCCATTAATAGCAAAAATTATAACAGAAAACACACATATACATGGAGACTGAATAATATCCTATTAAATGAAGAATGGGTACAAAAAGACATGAACACATAAATCAAAAAACTCTTGGAAGAAAATGAGCATGAAGACACAACATATCAAATTGTCTAGGACAGCATAAAAGCATTCTTAAGCGGAAAATGTGTAGCACTGAGTGGCTACATACAAAAAAATCAGGAGAAATCTCAAATAAATAAGCTGATGTTCCACTTCAAATCACTACAAAAGGAAGATCAATCTTATCCCAAAGCCAGGAGAAGACAAGAAATAATCAAGATCAGTGCTGAAATCTTGGTCATATAGAATTAATATAGTTAAAATAGCCATTCTGCCAAAAGTACTATACAGATTCAATGCAATCCCAATCAAGATATCAATGACATTCTTTTTTCTTTTTTTTTCAGGGCTGAGGATCGAACTTGGGGCCTTGTGTGTGCTAGGCAAGCGCTCTGTCACTGAGCTAAATCCTCAGCCTCTCCATGACATTCTTTACAGAATAGCAAAAGCAATTCTCAAATTCATTTGGAACAGGGGATTGGGTGATGGCTCAGTGGTTACAGAACTTGCCTGGCATGCACAGGGCTGTAGATTTGAAAACCAGCAGTATGTACGTACACAAACAAATGTTGGAGCAATGACAATCACATGAGAAACTGGATAAAATTATTTCTTTCTCTTTCTCACTGTCCCTCTCTCTCTCTTAAAAAAAAATTCATTTGGAACAACAAGAAACCTAGAATAGCCATAACATTACTAAGCAAGAAAGAGGGAAAAGGTAGTTTTGCAATACAAGATCTAAAACTATACTATAGAGCTGTAGTAACAAAAACAGCTCTATAGTATAGTAACAAAAACAGCATCATACTAGTATCAAAATAAGAATGAAGATGAATGGGATAGAATGAAATAGAATAGAATTCTCTGAGACAAACCCACAATTATTTAAACATCTGATCTTTAACATAGGGGGCCAAAATGTAACATGGAGAAGAGACAACCTTTTCAACAAATGGTGCTGGACAAACTGGATGGACATGTATAGGAAGTTGAAATTAGATCTTTATCTCTTACCTTGTACCAAAATCAAATCAAAATGAATAAAGGAACTAGGAATTAAACCAGCTATCATATAACTGCTAGAGGAAAAATTAGGACCAACACTCCAGCATATTTGGAGTTGGCAACAACTTCCTAAATGAGACTCCTCAAGTGAAAGAATTAAAGTTAAGAATTAATGAGTGGTATCTTATTAAATTAAAGACCTTTGCTTAGTCAAATAATTGGTCAAAACTGTCAAGAGAGAACCCACAGAATGGGAGATAATCATGGCCTGTGACTCCTCTGAGAGAGGACTAATATCAAAAATTTACAAAGAACTCAAAAACTAGATATCAAAACATAAACAAGCCAATCAATAAATGTGCCAAAGAGCTAAATAGAAACTTCTTAACAGAGGAAATTGAGCAAGCCAATGAACATATGAGAAAATGCCCTAAATCAGTAGTAATCAGAGAAATTAAGCTTTCACTTCATCCAGTGAATTTGGCAATATGAAGAATACAAACAGTAACAAACGCTGGAGGGGTTAGGGGGAGGTAGTAGTATAAGTACACTGTTGATGGAATTACCTACTGGTACAGCCGCTGTGGAAATCAATGTGAAGACTCCTCAAAAAATTAGGGTTTGATCCACCATACAAACCATCTATCCCTCTTCTGAGTATTTTCCCAGAGGAGTTAGAATTAACACATTATAGTGAAACAGCAAAATCAATGTTCATAGCAGCTCAACTTACAATAGTTAAATTATAGAATCAACCCAGATGTCCCTCACTGGATCAATGAATCCATATATTTATTCATACAAAGGAATTATCCTCAGCTATTAGAAACAATGATATTATGGCCTTTGAAGGTAAATGGATGGCAATGGAGGAAATCATGCTGAGCAAAGTTAGCCAAACCCAGAGAGTCAAGGTTTGAATGTTTTTCCTCATTTTTGGAGGCTAGAGCAAAACCCAGGTTTGAGTGAAAAGGTAGTCAATCATGTATTTGACCCACCAAGTGCATAACAACACATAATCTAGGGGAAATGAAGACTTGTATGATGGGGTAGTGGAGAAGCAAGAGGCAGAGATATGGGATAGGGAGGGATCTAGGGAGACAAACAACAATGTAACATACGCTTTATTCCAGGCAAAATGTCAAATATGCAATCATTTAATTAAGAAAAATTCATAATCATATGAATAAGTATACATAATACATATATATATACAGATATATATATATACATACATATATATGTATTTATGGACATTTTTATCTGTTATAGGCCCATAATATAGAATAATCAAGAGACTGGGGTGTGGAGAAAATAGAGGTAACTATAGTGTAGATCAAAAGCATATCACATTCTTACTTTATATGCATTTATGAATGTACAACTACTCGAATCCTTAAAACAATGGATAATGGACTCTAATAGACATTTTTCCAAAGAAGACACACAAAAAACTAACAGATGCATTAAGAATTTCTCAATATGTCTAAATATTGGGAGAAGCAAATTAAACTCTTATCTGTTTCAATGGCACTACCGTGGGGAAGATGCAAAGGATAAAACATTCAAAAACCATTCAAGCAATGTAAAAAACTCATAGAAATGACAACAGTAGCTAATAATTGTTGAAAATTCTAAGAGCCAAATGCTCTTTTGAAAATTTCACGTGTGTTTTTTATTAATGCCCTTGTCAGGCAAGTATTATTATTTGACTCTATTACACATAACGAGATTAAAGCATATAGAACACATAAATTGCTCATTTATATGTAGAATTTAGGCACTCAGAAGTAATATATTTTTGTAATTAAATTAAGTATTAATTTGGAACACTTGATTAGACAAAATGTAATTTTAGCTCAAATTGAATGTACTGAGTGTTTAAAAAGCAGAGAGAGAAGCTACAGGGTTGAATATGTGATGTAAGTATATTAGTGTCACCACATTCTGAACTGCACCACTGATATCAAGCAAAGAGATTATACTAGACTGCTAAAAGAAAACAACCCGGAGAAACTTGATTTTAATGGTGATGTAAGCATCTCACCAGTCTTTATCACACATAATATTTAAATTCTTCTGGGTGACAAAAAGTAATTCTTGGACAGGAGGTGCCAAAAGGAAATTTAAAAAAATAAGTATGTTGAGAAAGAAGTAGGGAGAAGTATCTAAATATACTAGTGAAACAGGCAACAAGCTGTCAGATGAGCTAAAAAATAAAAACAGCAATTCATATGTCAAGGAATCCGAATGACTTTAGTTGCTTTGAATGTCATGAGAATTAAGTGCTGAAACAGGAAAATATCATACCTATATAACAACCTTTAAAAGCAATATAACATCTAAAACAAATCTAAGAATGTTGTTATTCAGAAATTCATAACCACTTCGTAATCCATGGAGAAACTCTGTGATGTATCTGTAATAAGGAAAATGAAGGGGAAGGCTAGTAAAATTCCAGGCCAAGTAAAGATTTGGTAGTAGAGTGATTAATGAATAGCCTGTCAGGGTGGCCCAGGAAAAACAACTGCCTCACCCACAGACCAGGTCTGTGGGGTACGTTGCAGACAAACCAAAGAAAGTACCTGGAGACAGCACGGAAGATTTTCAGTTTACTGAGGAAAGCTTATAAGAGATCGGAGCCTGCTCAGAGAGTTCAGTGGTGACAGGCTGAGAGATAAAACCTCTATCTCTCACTGTGCTCTACCATGCAGTGCCTCCTTTTCCTCATGGTATTTGTTCAATGGTGGTCTGCTGGATAGTGACACAAATTCTTTTCCCAAGAGCCTGTGTTCTACACCCGTGCCCACTCAGAGAAGCTTTTAGATATTAGGCTATAGAAGGAGTAGCACATCAGCATTAACTTTCCTTTAAAACGAGAATCCCAAGGAGCAACTATCCTGATAGACATGTTAGAAAGAAGCTTCCTATGGATAACCCTACCTTGCCAGTGTGAACACAAGAAAGCCACTGTCCTCCCAGTTATGTGTTTGGACTTTGTGGCCCAGGTTTCCTCTCATTGTTCCCTTAACTTGGCTAGGTTTGGGGAAACAGAAAAGAGTCATTCAGGGATGTGGTATTTTACTGTCCCCCTTTACTTTACATGATGATGCAATAACTAAGAAAAGTGGAATACTTAGCTTCAATGTTAGCTTTAGTTTTTTTTTTTTTTTTAAGAGAGAAGGAGAGTGAGAGAGACAGAGAAAGAAAGAAACAACTTTATTGAATTTTTCACATGGCCTTAGTTGTTCCAACACTCACTTAGTTGTGTACATGTTGCTGGGGTTTGAACCCGGGCCCTCATGCTTGCCAGGCAAGCGCTGAAACCGCTGAGCCACCACTCCAGCCCCATTAGCTTTAGTTTTAATGTGTTAAACATTCCTGACCCAGTTATCCCACTCCTGGGAATCTTACAAAAAGGACCTAAAATTAGCGTATTAGAGAGACACAGCCACATCAATGTTAATTGCAGCACAATTCCCAATAGTTAAATTATGGAATCAACCCAGATGCCTGTCACTAGAGGAGTATATTAACAAATTGTGGTATATACAACAATGGAGTTCTTCTCAGATACTAGAAAGAATGAAATTATGACATTTGCTGGCAAATGGATGGAAATAGAGAATATCATGCTAATGAAAATTAGCCAAATTCAGAAACTCAAAAGTAGTATGTTTTCTGTCAATTGTGGAAGGTGGAGTAAAAAAAAAGAAAAGGGGGAGGGAAGGGCAAGGTTATATAAACAACTAATTACAAATTAATACATGAACTAAAGGAACTTCAGTAGAGTAGAGGTAAGAGAAGCAGAGATGGGAGGAAGTACAGCAGGGCATAAAGGGAGAGTATGGAGGGGAGGAATAAAGTACATTCTGTACCTATCAGCAGAAAAAAAGGACCATGGGACAGGAGGAGGATGTGGAGTGTGCTCAGGTGAGATATTGGCCAAATTATATTGTTATAATTATATTGCATATGTAGGATTATGGAACGACAAATCCTATCATTATGTATATTCTTGATGCACCAATACAAATGCGGAGAAAAAAAGAAGTTAAACAATATCTTACTCTTTTTTTTTTTTTTTTAGAGAAAGAAGGACAGTGAAAGAGAGAGAGAGAAAATGAATTTTTTATTGAGTTTTTCACATATTCGTTGCTCTGACACTTAGTTTTGTACATGGGTGCTGAGGTTTTAAAGTGTGTACTGGCACATGCCGGGCAATGCCATAAGCACCAATCCACAGCTCCAGACCCTAAACAATATCTTCTAAGC
The DNA here is from genome assembly GCA_004027875.1 of Aplodontia rufa. NCBI lineage: Eukaryota > Metazoa > Chordata > Mammalia > Rodentia > Aplodontiidae > Aplodontia > Aplodontia rufa. Next base: position 33,340 of record PVKS010017439.1, read on the forward strand.
AAATAGAATTTGTCTCTGTTAAGATTTGTATATGGAGATTTATCTGTAGGGTATCAGTTTCAATATGTCAGCTTTTGGTAACAGTCAACTGATAGTGATGATTCTTTGGTAAATCCTTAAATAGTTTTTAACTATAAAAGTAGGCTAAAGTAAATTTAGTGAAAGAAAATAACAGAAAAATAACAGAATAAAATACTTCTATAAAATACAGCAATTAGAAATGATTTTTAAATGTATTTTATGACTTGGAAAGATGATAATAATATATTTAGAAATGAAAAGAAATTCCTAAACTAGAGCATGGTATTCATTACATATATTTACAGAGTACTAAGTACTTCAGAAGCAAACTAAATCTCCTACCAACGCTATTTTTAAAAATAACTAAGCACTTTTTTATGAAAATTACTAAAAGTACTGAAAAATAATTCTAGAGAATGTTTCAAAATTATCTCTTACTGGTAAATTTTTAGATATTTTAAGGTTTTATTTCACTTTGCCTAACTGGATATCTAATTTTGTAAAATTAACATCTTTGGAGGTGATGAATACTGTATAGAAAGGGCCTATAAAAGAAATGAAGAACAGTAATGGGAGGATTTTATAAAAGGGATAAATATTGTGATTTAGAAATTGTTGTTTTTCAAACTGTTGTTAATACACACAAGGTGGGCAGGTGTCCCTGAATAATCAAGTAGTTTGTCACATTGTCACTCAGCTGTTGCCCAGTGTAGAACCCAGATGTTCACATTCCTAGTTAATAGATTTTTTTCAAGTCTAGAAATAGAAAATTAAATCTTGCAATGTCCCACTTCCCCCTAGGACACCCAAGATTATAGACATCTGGCATGATTCAGGTTGTGATAACAGCAATAGAAGTGAAGGTATGGAGTATAATATTGTCTCCCTGCAGTGCCAACCCATGTTTTACATGATCACATGATGTCACCTTTTTAAAAATACCGTGATTTGAATTTCCCTAACTCCTAGAGAGGTTGAACATTTTTTTCATATATATCTTGTATATTTGTGCTGCTTCTTTTGAGAAACTTCTGTTTAGTTCTTTTGCCCATTTATTATTGGGATATTTGTTTTTCTGACATTGAATTTTTTGAGTTCTTTGTGTATTTTGAATACTAATCCTCTGTCAGAATAGCTGGTAAAGACTTTTTTCCCATCCTATATGCTCTTTCTTCACTCTCTTAACCATTTCCTTTGCTGTGTAGGAGCTTTATAATTTGATGGCATCCTACTTACTAATTCTTGGTTTCATTTCTTGAGTTTTAAGGGTCTTGGTTAGGAAGTTGGTGCCTACACCTATATGATGTAGTATCTGTATGTAGAAGAATAATTTTAAAATCCCTTTCAACTTCAACAAAAGTCAAATCAATATGGATCAAAGACTTAAAAATTAGCACAGAAATCTTGCGACAGCTAGAAGCAAGCATAGAATCTACATGATTTACTTAAACTTCATTTATAAAATTTATAACAAATGTTTTGTAGAGCTTTGTTTTCAATTCATGATTCAATCATTTTTCATTTCATTGTATTTGGATATTGTTTCTGCTCAGGATCTTTGACCTGGTTCAAAAATATGTTTTTTTTTCAAATAAGATTTTTATTTTTAAAGCTGTTTTACATTTTAAATAATGTTAATAGAACAGAGTTACCAAATACCTCACATCATATTTTCCCTATTTTGACATCTCACATAAGCATGATATTTTATCACAAATTATAATATATTACTATTAGCTAATGTTCATGGTTCATTTAAATTTCCCTTAGTTTTTTTTTCCTACTATCTTTGCTTCATTTCCAGAATTCCATCCAGGATATTATTTAGATATCATTTAGTTATTATTAGTTAGTTATTTCCTGTTGGCTGAATATGAGAGTTTCTCAGATTTTCCTTTGTTTGATGACTTTGATAGTTTTGAGAATTACTGGTCCAATATTTTGTAGAATTTCCCCTGATGGCAATTGCTTTATGTTTTTCTCATAATTTGATTGTGAGCATAGCTTTTCCAAGGAAAACCACAAAGGAAAAATGTTATCTTCACACCAAATTACAGATATCATAGAAGGTTGTTAGATCTACCATAACAAAACACTGTAGAGTGGTGGTTTATACAATAGAAATTTATTTTGACAGATCTGGAGGGTAGAAGTCAAAGGTCCAGGTATCAGTAGGTTTTATTTCCTTCTGAGGTCTCTTCTCAGCATGGAGGTGGCCACCTTCTCTCTCTGTCTTCACCTGGTTGTTCCTCTGTGTATGCACATTCCCATGTTTCTTTGTGTGTCCACACTTTCTCTAACTCCAGATAGAGTGGATCAACATCCACTTTTCAAATTCATCACCTGTTTAAAGACCCTATCTCTCACTACAAGTCAATTCTGAGCTACTGGGATTTAGGGCTTCCGAATACAAATTTTGGGGGAATAATTTAGCTCATAACAAAGTTAACACATTAACATGACTGTCGCTTCTGTTGTATACTTTGATTACATTTCAGAAGAAGTGCTCATCACTTTTTCCCCTGGAAATTTATGTTTTTTTCTCCCTTTTTATATTCTACTCTGTAAAAAGATATTATTTGAAACATACTAAATGAATAAGGGGTTATACTCCCCTTTCTTTAGAGTGAAGTACTTTTACATACATTGTTTGTAATTCTTCATGAGAGATTTTTCTGTCCTATTTCTTTTATTTAGTTTGTTCAATAATTATCAGTTGTGGCTATATGGATATTTATTTTGTACTTTTTGTTCTATCCTAGGCTTTCTACATGTTTTTTTTTTTCCTCTTAATTTTTGGTAAGTGAAGGCCAGTTGGCTTGCAGAATGTCACATATTCTTATCTTTTTTGTAGTTCTCCTCACAGTTAGATTTTGATTAAAGGCTTTGAGAAGAATACCACATAAATGCTATTGTCTATTTCTTATTGCATTTTATTAAGAGGCATGTTAGACCAGAGTTCTACTAGTCTTGCTAAATTTGGTGATCTGAATAAAGAGGTAAATTTCTTTTGGAAATCAGTACTTTCCCTTTGTAGTCCGAAAGTAGACTGTGGGGTGGTGGGTCTTTAGTTTTCAGATTGAAATGTTTCAGAATGATGTTTGATTTTCTGGTTCCTTCACTCATTTGCATTAGTTTGCATTCTTCTGTAAAACACTTCCCTCTTTTTCCTTATTTTTTCTTCATTTTTAATGTTAATATTGCTACCACTTAATGCGTTTTTTTCAATGTGCAATAATCCAAGTTCTTCTTATTGTTTTATTTTTTTAATTTATTATTTATTAGATGATATATAGTTACAACTGAGGGGGAAACATTATCAAATATCCCAGAACAAATGAATATATACTTAGTTACCTAGGGCTAATGCCATGTCATGGATGCCCAGCTTGGGTTCCCCATGTTGTTGTTTCCCCCAGAAGATTATATTTTTCTGATGCTAAAATTATCCCAAATTGAGAGCATGTAGTCCTTTTACACCAGCTAACAATCTTCTGGGAGGATTGCATTATTTTTGAACTCTTGTTTCTGACACAGTTCCTTAAAAAAAAAAAAAAAGAAAGAGGAGACAGTGAGAGAGAGAGTGAGAGAGAGAGAGAAAGAATGAGAGAAGCAATTTTTATTTAGTTTTTCATGTGACTTCCATTCCTCAGACATTTTGTTGTGGACATAGCGCTGGGGTTTGAACTCACATACTCATGCATGCCAGGCAAGTGCCGTAACCACAAAGCCACTGCTCCAGCCCCTGACACAGTTAATTTTTAAGGACATTTTTTGTGAGTATTTTCTCATATGGTGAAAATAGGTTTAGAAAGCATAATGATTCCTTGTGTTCTCAATCCAGTAAACATATAAGTTGGCCACAGCTTTCCTCTTTTGTTTTGATAGTGGGTGGCAATTTTCAAATTAGAGCAAAGCATTCTATCAATATTATACTTCTGTACCCGTCTCTTCTTTCCTTCCTACTTGAAACCAAATACTCTGTTTAACTGCACTGTGACTCAATTCTCTTACAGAATTATACTTCTCAGAATTTCCCCTTTTTTGATTTTCTACCATATATGGAGATTTTGAACAAAAATGTTCAAAATTGGGGGTTTTGCTGCTTATATTTTTATTTTTTGAGTAAAGAAGTTTGTGAAAAAGTTGAGGTTCTTTTTAAGCTGTAGAGGTATGCTCTTAAATAATACAGGGTTTTATAACAAATTTGATTTCTAAAATGGACTATTAAAGGAGTAAAGTTCATTTTCCATGGAAATATCCAAGCATATATTGGATATTTATCTGGTGGAGATTTACTGAAGAAAATGAATCAACAAATGAAAGCAATAAATGAATTATAAACTCTCTTCATGTCTCATATATCTGTAAATGCATGTTGCTTATTTTCACCAATGATAGTGATGGATTTCATTTGAATCAACCATCATAATCACCTCATCTTCTTGTAATACAAATATGCATTTTAGTGTCAGCATACATGGTCAGAGAAAAATTGATCCATGCTATAGACCAGTAATAATAACATAAAATAAATATTTGAGATTATAAATATATATATATATAAACATATATTTAAACTCATTTTGATTAGTTTAATAAAGATGTACATTAAGTATTGTTTTCTGCCCTCAGTGTATGGAATTCTTTGTAGATGCAGAATATTACTATGGAGTAGAGACTACTAGTTCTTCTGTTCCTCCTAGAGAAGCAGGAAGAATTGAAAGATGAAAGGAAGGTCGAGCTGACTTATAAGGGGTCATCTTTGATTTGTGAGGGTAAGAATGAAATATTGTCATGAAGTATGGAACATAAGAGTGATACAAATTGAATGGAATGTGAAAGTGTGTGACTGATGTGAGGCAATACATAATTTTTGTGATATAAAAATGATGTAAAAGGGGTCGGCTATCAGAAAGCATTGAGGCTCCTAGGTATCAGAATTGGAAAGAACTTCAAGGAGCTAGTGAAGGGTTTTGAAAAGAACTTGTTTTGAACTATGTGCACTTTCCAAAATGATGCAATTCAATTTCAGATCCTCTGACATTTATTTATATGGTTTCAGGGGCAGCTAGTAAATGGGATCAATATTGATGGCAAATTGAATTTTAAAAAAATACTAAAGAAACCTTTCATTTTACTAAATAAAACAGATTCATTTTTATGAAATAAAAGCACTATAAAAAGGAATTGCATTAGGTTTAATAATATCAAAGTTTGTGGCTATTCATACTAGTTTGTTCATTTTATGCCACTATGTTCTTATTCTCTCAGGTCATTTTCAATTCATTTTGTTTGAAATTAGATTTATAAAACATGGTGATGGTTTTTAGTTCTCTTCCAGTTGTTCATGATTGGAATATGCATTTGTAGATAAAACTTTCTGGTGCAACTTCTTTACTTATCTAGCACTAGCTCTTTGGAAATAAAGGATACAATATTAATCTTTGCAGTAGTTTCCATGGCCATGATTGAATTAACTATCTTTGTTGGAACCATGAACTTTACTAATTCAATATATTCAATGGTTAGAAAAATATACTCGACTTTCCTTGATGGAATATGAATTAGTATCCCCAGGATAGGATGACATTCATTTTGAAAGTAAAAAATAACATTCTGGGTAGGAGAATATTTAATGTTCTCATTTTTACTCCTGTAGTCTACATTAAACAGAAGTATTATGGGAGAACAAGTGTTGTAGTTCATTAAAGTTAGCAATCATATGGTTAAACATAAATACCAATATCATTTTTCTTGATTCAAAAGAGCTCTTAGAATCTTCACATGACAGGATTTTAAAAACTAGATTACAAAGACTAATTGAACATATCAGCCATCCATATGGATAAGTAATTTTATTTTAATTAAACCTATTATGAAATACTACTAAAAATTGCCAAGCTGAGGATGAGTTTTTAGCAGTATAACTGGATGGTGAATCTATAAAAATTGTCATGGGAGAAAAAAGAAATCCCATTCAGGATCCTAATGTCTTATGTAATTGCCTTGCTCCTTCTGAAATAGATACATAAGGCATCAGAAAATCTTACTCAAATGTCATGACTTGATGCAAGCTAATACACTTTAGTTTTCTACACACCTAGAAATAATGCTTAGATTAAATGGGTAAATTATGACAGGTAGTTTTCAGGTTTTTTTTTTTTAATGTGGTACCGCATGCCAGATATCCGGAACAGAGCAGCTCATTAGCTTAATTTGTTTTTATTAGTGAATATTAATTTACAAAGAAATGAATTTCATTGTGATATATTTGTATATGCATATATCATATTTTGGCCATATCCACCTCCCATATACTGGAGACTATTTTACTTTTGAGAACTCTAAAAAGGGATTCAAGGGGAGAGGATCATTTATTCTTCATTCCCATTTACAATCTTATTTCAATGAACAAATCACAGGGATGTGATAGAGTCAGTTACTTTAGTGTCTTCTAGTCATCACCGTCTATCAAGGAATATGATATTGGTGGTACCCAGCACACATACATTCAAGAAGTAATTGTTGGGTGGTGCCTTGATGCATTTGTCATGTTATAAAAATGATTTTACCTTGAGCAATAATTTATATCATTGAGCAATAGACATTGACAATTTCAGAAGAAAATCTCACAAGAGTTAGTGTCAGAATACTCAGGATAAATCCTGGTTCTCTCCTTTAAATAATAGTACCTCCTTTAAGGATTTGATGAGAGAATTAAACAATATAATGTATTTGCAAAATTGAACATAATGGCTGATCCTACTATTTGCTCAGGAAATGTACACACATACACACACACACAATTTCATTCTTTCATGGATTTTGCATTATGAGGGACTTAAAATGTTTGTTAAAACTATCTAAATTATAGTTGGTCAAGTTATATGTTGATGTAACGCTTAATGATATTTATGTATTTAATTTAATATAATAGGATATGACCTATGATTCCATATAGACTTTGGCAAGTTAATCTCTTTGTGCCTTATTTTTATATTTTAGTTTTAAAATTCTTTTTTGGTACTAATATTGATTAATCTAATGTATTATATGACCAGTAAATATAAGATCTAGACCACACTCGTATCTTAATAAAAATTAACTGGGTTAGCAGTCCATGTTTATGATATTTACCTATGTGATATGAAGTTAAATAGTCTGTACTTCTGGCTTTTGAACTAAACAGTGTTTTTAAAAGTTTGAACTATATATATAAGCTGAATGTCAGAGAAACAAAGGCCACGTGAAAAAATAAACAAAATCTATTCTCTCTTTTCCTCTTCCCCCGTCTCTCTAAACAAAAATAAAATCTATTTTAAAAGTTTTTGAACTAAACATTTCCATGTTCTTTCTCTTTCCCTCCAGGATGTCAATCTTGTGGTTTGATTTTGTCATTCTTGTAGATACTATATCATTGGTGTGCAAGACAGTCCCATGTAGGCACTGAAAAACTCCAAATGTTGATCCAATATTTTATCTAACACCAAATAATTTAGTGCTGTCTCTTTTCTCTTCAAATAGGAAACTTACCTGAAAGATTCAGGAGTGATGAGTGCAGATGATCATAGAGCAGAGGCTCAATAGATATGTAATTATTTTCTAATTATTTGGACTATTCTCTTAACTTTGTCACTAGTACTAAGATGTTGATTTTGAAGCAATATGTGATATTTTTGCTTGCTGTGAGGAAGTAATAATAATTGTTTAAAAAGCACAAGCAAAGAAACAGCCACCGTCCAGTAGCATACACTATGTGAATGGAGGCTTAAACTGTGTCCATACACACCATAATTGAGAAATGCCTTGAGAGGGAGAAGTTGTTAGGATTTATTGAAATGTGTGACACATGATAGTACAAAGTTTAACATAGGATTGAAAATTTACAGGAGCACTCTCACAGTGTTTTTTATTCTGAGACCATTTGAATTTTAAATTCTGGCGATGGAGGGATGGCTCAGTAATTATGGCACTTGCTTGGCATGTTGAGGAAGGGGGTTTGAAAAGGCAGCACGACTTACATAGCAGAGTGTCAGAGCCTGGAAAACCACATGAAATATTAAATAAAATTGATTTTCATTCCTTAAAAATATAATGAATTCTGAAAGCAGTTTTTGTTTGTAAAGATTATATATTCTGATATTTACTGTATTAGGAATCAAAAGTAAGAAAAGCTTAAAAGGCAGGCATACATGAGCACACATTCTATTAATGAGAATGATAATGTCATTATAGCTCAGTTAGCCTCTGGACAATTCCATTGTAACCAAATTGACATTAACATCTTAACTTTATTATGGAAATAATGTTGGTCTCATGAATTGCCTGAAAAATTTTCCGGAATAACCAAGGGTTTCCAGCTACACTCTGAGAGTTAATTTTGTAGAAGTTCTAAGGAAAAAATTTGAACTCAATTCTTTTTTTTTTTAATTTTTTTGAAGAACCTTACAAGATTTTAACAAAATAATATAAAATGTGTATAAAATGTGTAAATATTCTGGATATTGCAATTATCTCCAGGAGTGCCCCCCCCAATTACCCTCCCTTATCCCTCCCTTCCCTTTCCCTTTATAACTCTAAAAAAAGATATTAGATTGTAAAGCATTACATCTTATCTGGATTTAACTCATGTTATTAGACCAACTTTCTCACTGTCCAGGGTCTAGTCCCCACCTCCACCTATGAGTGGAGACAATCGACCCTTAGATCTCTGGGTTAAGCTGATTTTACTCATCATGATCTCTTCCATAACCATCCATTTACCCT
>PVKS010017440.1:0-42021 GCA_004027875.1 Aplodontia rufa
TGTTCTTCATAGGTATAAGAATTATATCACTTTGTTTGGGGTTTTTAGGAACAATATAGGACCCAGAATAAAGGCAAGGGACCAGGGATGGGTGGAGAGAGGTAGAGAGGTCCAGGCAGCGGGGAAGGGAGATAATGAACAAATTGTATTGCTGATTTGTGTGCATCTAGGAATATGTGACAACTAATCCCATCATTATGTAAAACTATAGTGTACTAATAAAAAATAAATTTAAAAATAAGTGATGGAAAATCCATACCTCTGATAAAGACTGATGGCCCACAACACAGATTGTAAACGTGATGGTGAGGCTGGGGTCTGTGAGTGCTAGGGGAAAGAAACAGGGCTGGGAGGGGTAGGCCACATGAAGCACAGCTGCTTGTGAGTTCTTTCTTAAATCACAATAATGGAGTTTCAGAGCCAGCAGAGAGGCAGTGTCACCAAGCTGTTTTGCTGATGGAAATATTTAGGTAAAATAAGTGATATCCCTTGGTGTTCTGAAACATAATCTTTTTTTAAAAGAGAGAGAGAGATAGTGAGAGAGAGAGAGGGAAAGAGAATCAATTTTATTTGGTTTTTAGTTGTTCTGACACTTAGTTGTGTATGCGGTGCTTCTGTCCTGTGCACACCCGGCAAGTGCTGTTACTGCTGAGCTACCACTCCAGCCCCTCTATTAATTATTTCTTATCTTCAAGAAAGTGATAATATTTCTGTCCATTTTTTTGGGCTAGAATTATTCTAGAATAATGCAATGCAAGGAGTGATAATTATGCTAAAGCCTAATTTTTGAAATTTTCTGTCAGTTAATTTTGACAAAATTCACAGACTATAAGCAATTGCTATAAAATTATTGTTAGAATTGCTAGATAATAAGGCATATGATAGAGGTATACATTATCTCTACATTCAGAATTTCATGTTCAATAGCATATTTTTTTAAGTCTAAAGGTAATGGTCCATAGTTTGGGTTAGGGGGCTGGAGTGTTGGCTCAGCAGTTAGAGTGTTGCCTTGAAAGTGTGAGGACCAGACTTTGAACCCCAGCACCATGTACACAACTAAGTGTGGAGAAAGAAAGACCAGATGATTGATTCTTTCTATCTCACTTTCTCCCTCTTTCACTTTAAAAAAAAAATAGTTTGGGTTAAAGTGTGTCACCTGTACATGTATTCATCACCGTGACATGGAGCCATAGTCTACTTCCAGAAACCCAAATGCATTTGTTTGCACAAATAATTGAATATTTAAAAAACTATGTAAAAATTAAGAGATAGATAAAAATATAGAGTCTGTGATTTCAATGAGTTTATAATGTGGCAAAAGAGTCAAGTTCAAAATTATAATTCAATATAATTACTATAATAGAGTTAAAAGAAAAGATATGGAAGGTTTTCTTTAGGGGGAAGTCTTGAGAAATACACAAAGGTTTATCCCCAAATATTTGTGCAAATTTCTATACTCCAGGTTGGAAAATATAAAACCTAAAATTTCCCTTTATATCTAATCCTTAAAGATGGAAGCATAAATATTTAGCAAGTCTCTGCTTCCTATTCCTTATTCTTTTTCATCTGTGCAGCCAACAGTCAAGCAAGTCTTAATCATCCAAAATGTAACTTTTCAGGCTGTCCACCGTATCACCTCTCAGAGGAGGACAGGAAGAAAAAAATGACTCTATACGATTTTTTTTCTTCTTTTAAAATGTCACTAACCTCTACTCCATTCACCTTTTCACACATTCTACACTCCATGTTTGGAGGGGTTTTATTGTTTTATTTCTGTTTTAGTTTTTTTGTTTTTCTATTCCAAATATTTTTATGTCATGATCTTCGTGTCTTCACTATGTAAGAAGTGGCCTCTGCTCTGAATTTCTAGAAAAGGGGGTTCAGCTACTAATGCTTACTGGGAGGAGGAGCCCCAGGACAAGAGTCAGGAAAAGGGGCGTGGCACAAGAAAGGAAGACAAGCAAACACTCCACAGTGCATTAATAAGCTGCCACAATTTTATCAGGAAACTTGTGTTCATAAGGAGAAGAAGCTGTGCAAAATCACTGCTTCCTGGGAACAGCGATCCAAGGGGAGAAAGAGGAAGCATTTCTAATTGACAGCTCCTTCCTGTGTCTTGTTTCTTATTGTTCAGGGGTCAGCCCTCTGGGATTTCATTTCTCGGTGTTTCTGGGATTTGTACTTGGACCCTTCAGGTAACTATTGGGAAATCAGAGTCCCAGTGGGTCCCTGCAGGCTGGAATTGGCCACTGGAGATGCTCAATGGCTCCTGCTGCCGCTGACATGTGAAGGTGCTGTAAGGCTCAGCTCTTACCTCAGAATCAAACTGCAGCAACTAGTAGTATGTAACGATGAGGCAATTCGGCAATGGCCAGGGCGTTAGGACTTAAGAGCATTTTTAGTAGGACTACTTTAGCTGAGGAACAGGACAAATGACTAAAAGACCGGGGACAAATGGTATTTAGCGATGCATACACTGGCTCTGGCAGAGTTCATTTCTTGAACTATGCATGCACTCTCTTCTGTCAGCACTTGATGTCTTCACTTCTACTCTGAGAGTGGGAGTGCAAGTCTAGTTCTTCAAAGTACAGCTAGTGATATTATAAAAAGTTAAAAAGTATAAGCAAAAATAAACTATATGATGTTGCAGCCAGTTCCAGAACAGTAATTGATGTGTACCATCTTCCTCCTCCACTGCTAACTTAAGGTTTTCCTCAATCAAGACTTTAACTAGTTGTGGTTGCTTGCGTGGTGAGGTCTAAAGGGCATAAGTTCTTAGCTGCATTTTTATTTGCAAGGGATGAGGACCGGGGTTGGGCACTCATCCATTTACAGTTGGTACCAAACACCAAGAGACATAGTAAAGCTCTGGTTCCAGATATGCTCCCATTCACTCTGTCATTATGGCCATTGTTTATTTACCCCATGAGAAAAGTAGCTCCCCTCACTCCCTTCTGGTCCACTGGTGGTAGCCAGATGGCAATAATGGCTTCCAATTAAAAGGAAATATTTTCTGTTTCTGCTGACAGAAGCGGACTGTTCTATTTGGGGAAATAGGACATCTAACCCAGCAGAGACTAATTCTGCAGAGATAGAAAACAAATTGCACAAGAGTCATTGAGAGTGATGGTGGGAAGGCCCAATCCATCTTCCTCCTCTTGGTTCCTGGACTTTAGCTACTTGGAACACAGCACCATGTATCAGCTGTTGGTTCAGCAAGCATAGAACTCTGTAGGAAAGCTTCACAATCCACAAACTATTGTCCCTGAGCTAATAGATTACATAGCCTTCAAAATGCCATTCTACCAATGACTGCCTCTGGGTGATATAAGGCCAGGTAACCTCACATTTGTAAATCCATTTTCAAGCCTTTTGCATTAAAATAGATGCTTTCATTTGAGATAATATTGCATGGGACATATGTCGTTAATTTGGGTAAGCTCTAAATCCTTGGGTGACTTCCAGGGAAAACAAATCAAGATCAATGTATACATTGATTTTCCTTCAGAAGAAGGAAAATCATATTTCAGTACAACCAAAATATCACTGAAAGCTTGGCTTGTATCACTGAGTGAGGTGACAGTTTGAGGACTCAGGGTTGGGCCCAGAAAATGAAAGTTTGGACATTTAGTAGTGGTGATAGACTTATCAGCCTTGGTGAAGTGAAAGCCTTGCTGTTGAACCTATGCAGAGCCCATGACACGAGTTCTCTGTGTAAGTACTAAGAGCTGTCATGCCTAAGAGGAAGCTGGCGACACCATAGTGCATGTCGCTTGCTGGTAATCTTACCTGCACTGTATTCTCTCCAGTGGACAAAAGCCTGAATGTAAGTATGTGCATATTTTGGCCTTTGTACATGGGTATCTCAACTTAATGCTGCTTCAGATCATCTTGTTCACTCTCATCATTCCAAGTCATTAACCAACCCATTAGTATATTTGCCTCACTGGAATGAACGTATATCCTTTTACCACCTTTCTTTCCACACTAACTGGATTACCAAATATGCTAATTAAAGCTCTCCCTACATAGAACACTGTCTTTCATCCCTATTCTTCAGGTCTACTTCTGAGTCAGGTGTAATCAGTTAACTTAAACATGAGCAAGGCCCAAGTACCTTCTCCCTCATTTGAATGCAAGAAACCCACAGGAAATCCTGTGAGTTGAGACAGAGGTAGAAGGGCAACAGATATAGATGATGCTAGTATTCGAGTGGTTTATCCCCCAAAAGTTCTTCTGTTGGAAGCTTGGGATCTAGAGGAGCAATGCTGAGAGGTAGTGGGACCTTTAAAATATAGTAACTAGTGACAGTTGTTTAGGTGGTAAAGGACATCACCTTTGGAATGGGTTACAGTTGTTCTCATGGGACAACTGAGTTAGTTCTCAAGAGAGGATTGTTATAAAAAGTGTAAGAGAGACTCCTCCCCTCACTGACTTCCTGCCTTCACTGTGTTATCACACTACCCTCTTGCACAAGCTCTTGTCATGATATAATGTGCCATGAGGTCCAAACCAGAGCCAAGCTAATGATGGCACAATTCTTTTGAACCTCCAGAAGTATGAGCTAAACAGACCTCTTTTTTTTAAAAGTACTCAGCCTCATTTACTTCTCTATAGTTACTGAAAATTAACTAACCTAGATGACACGTATATATCACTTTTTCATGTAATTTACTTGTGCTTTCTGCATTTGCCTCAGCCAGTCCTAAATGTATCATTTCTATCTTACAAAGAAGTTAATGAGTTAATGACCTAATAGTATGCTGTTTATAATGAGCAGTTTGATTTGCATAGTTTCTTAGGGTCCCATGATATGGTGTAGTCGTTGTTAAGGTCTGATAACATGCAATTCCAATTAGTAACGGTTCTCTACTACAGAGGTCTTGCTTCAATGCCCTAAAAGCGCAACTTCTTTCTCAGTTGTAGGAGATATGAGATGCAACAAGTTTCCTTCTTCCCTACAAGGGATGTCCCAGGATGCCCCAGACCACTGGATTCCTATAAAATTCCCTGAAGTTTCTCAAATTATTATGGGATTTTCATCTATCTTCTGGAAAACATGTCTTACTAGGGCTTCAAAGATAATTTCCACTATCTTCATTCCCAGTCTAATTATCATGATGTCATCAATAATGGTAGGCTACCATAATATTCACAGGCATGTCAAAACAATAAAAATGCACAGTATAACATAGAATACTATGTATAAGGGAGTGGGAGATTCATTTTAATCCTAAGGAAAAATATTGAGAGTACGTCTATCATTTCCCAATTAAAGACAAATTCCTCACCCAAAATGCCAAAGGTTATAAATGAGGTGCCCTAGTAAAGAAACCACATTTTAGAGCAACCACAATTGGATCTGCCACCTGCACAAGTTCTTGATACTCCATCATTCACCATGACGAATCAGGTTTTAGCAAAAATCAAATTAGTGAATTAAATGGAGCTGTGGTTGAAACTACCACCCTTGTCTCTTTTAAGGGTTTGATGTTGATAGTAATCTCTGATTTATCTTTTGTTTTAGTATTTAATTTTCTATATCTACTGGGTTGGAGGGAACAGTTTCAGAAACTTCTAATTTTTCCTTCCTCCCTTAATGACACTTACCCCACAGTTCAGAGAATCAACATGAAGGATTTTCCAGCTACTAAGCTCCCAATTAAGTATTTGAGGTTTAAGGAAATAGTCTCATGATGGACCCATACACTCACTAGACAACAATAAAAACATTTGGCCAAAATTCGATGTATTTATTGGACCTCCAAAATCTCCCACTCCATTCAGAAAATCATAATGTCATTTTCAGTTCCCTAGAATCTGTAATGTCAGCCCCACAGCTTAGAAAGTTTGGAAAACTCTCAGAAAAGCACAGCTATCCTAGAAATAAAAGTCTGTTTGGGAAAAGATGATGAGAGTGTTTACTGTATACACTTACAACATTTTTAAGCATCTCTTCAAGAGCCCTTGGCCTCCTCTTCAATCAATGAGCTGTCTTAATGAGCTGAAAGATTTGGAACCACAGTAAAAATCCATGATTTTCAATCCTTACAGTTAATATGAACTTATCTACAAACTAGATTTCTTTTGCTTCAATTATTATATAAATTAAATATACACCAGTTAGCTCTTCTTCTATGTTGGCCCTGATAATCATTGTTCTAGATCTCTAGGAATTGAGGCAATCTTACTGATCTACCGGCTTTGCTGTCTCCCTTGTCCTTGGGGAATATATTCTAAGAACTTCAGTGGCTGCCTAAAACCACAGACAGTACATACACATACATATGTACACATACATATATACACACATACATACATACACTTACATACATATACATACGCACACACACTATCATTTCATTTTTGGCTCTACACTTATACCTATGATTAAGCCTAATTTATAAATTAGTGATAGGAAGAGATATACAGCAATAATTGCAAATAAAAATTATAATAATATACTACAATAAAATATGTGAATGTAGTCTCTCTCCTAAAATATTTTATTATACTGCACTCACCCTTTCTGTGGTGATGTGAGATGATGTAATGCCTACTGCTACAATTTGGATAGGAGGTATTCCCCTAAAGGTCATGTGAAATAATGCAGGAAGACATAGAATTAAATGATCGGATTATGAGAGCCCTGACAGGGATTAATTGGCGACTAAAGGCAGGTCCGTGAGTCACGGGGATGTGCTTTTGGGGTATATATTTTGTATCTGGTTATCATGTGAGCTGGTTTCCTCCTCCACACTTTTTCACCATTATATTCTGCCTCACCTCCAGCCCCAAGGAATGGAGCCAGCCTTCTGTGACCTTTGAAACTGTGAGCCCCTAAATAAACATTTTGTCCTAAAAATGTTCTTATCAGGTCCTTGGATCACAGCATTGAAAAAAGCTGACTAAAACAGAAGTTGGTACTGGTATTGGGGTCGTTGCTGTGACTAACCTGACCATGTGGTTTAGAATCTTGAAGGTTTTTGGAATTTGTGGGAGGAATTTTGAGATGTTTAGCAGTGCAAGCTGGAAAAGCTTTAGATTGTTGTAAGTGGAGCTTAATTTGTGATTCTGGTGGTTACTCAGAAGACCAGAATGATGATAAGACTTTAAACAGCAAAGATATGGCTCAGGAGTTTCCAGAGGAAAAGCAGGTCTCTATTGTAGCTTGGACTAGAGACCATTCACGTTCATTCTGGCTAAGAAGTTGTCTGTATTTTCCCCATGACCTAAGACTCTCTGTGAGGCTGATTTTAAAAGTGATAGACTTCTTAATCTCCTAGAGGAAATTTCTAGGCAGCATAGTCTTCAGGCAGTGGCACGGATATCCCTGGCATCTTTTACTCACGATTGTAATCTTTAGGAGCAGAAAGCAGAACGGAAACATTTGAGAAACTTGGACTTGAAAGATGGGAGTAAAACTTGGGCTAAAAAGTTGCAGTTGTTAAAGACACTATCACCACTAAAGAAATGCTAAAGATTTTGCCCAGAGGCAAAAAGAAGGATGGCTTGAGGGCATCTCAGGAACTGGCAAACCACACCCATCTCAGGCTCAGGGGAGAAGGAGTAAAAATTCCTTTGAGAAGAGACCAGTGGGGCACCCTTCTCGTACAAGGCAGGGCTAGAAACGCTTTTCAATGTGCTCAGCCACCCAGGCACTCATAGGCTGCTGCCGCCAGGGTCCCTGGAGCTTGGCTACCGCTCGAGATGGCAGCGGACCTTGGTGGCCAACACATGGTGCTGGTTCTGCAGGACTGCAGGATGCTGGAGTTAGGGGGTCATGGAGGCTCCCACCTAAATTTCAAAGGAAGGCCTGAGAGGCCAGGCAAAGTGCCTTGGAGTTGGAGTTCCTGTGGGCAGCCCCAAGAAGGCGATGCACAGAGATGTGAGGAGGAAGCTGAAACTGCAGTGCAGAGGCCCGAGACTGAGATTTCAGTACCATGGAAAATCAGCCAAGAAATGGGCCCGAGACTGAGATTTCAGTACCATGGAAAATCAGCCAAGAAATCTGCGGGAAATAAGCACAGACAAGCCAAGAGAGAAGCCATGCGGGCTACAACCAGCAAGGCCATAGTGGTGGAGCTACACAAGCCTTTGGTCGCGAGTGTTATGATTCCATGAACTCCAGATGCTGGACATGGAACTACTGGACTTGTTTGCCCAGCTAGATTTCTGTCTTAACTTGGTCTCCTTCCTTCTTTCTATGGCCCTATTTTCCTGAGTGGAAATCTTTACTTTTCACCTTTATATATTGGATACAGTAACTTGATTTGATTTTTCTATAGGTGCTCACACTGAGAGTTTCTTTAAGTTTCAAAGGAGACCTTGGACTTGAACTTTTGAGCAATCTTGGAACTGTTGAGACTATGGCGACTCTTGGAAATATACCAAATATATTTTGCATTGTGAAATGGTTGTGAACTTTTGGGGACTGGGGTAGAATATTATGGTTTGGATGTGAAGTGTCCCCCAATATTTCATGTGAGATAATGCAAGAAGGCTCAGATGAAGTGATTGGGCTATGAGAGCCTTAACTCAATCACTGAGTTAATCCCGATAGGAATTAGCTAGCAATTAACTGAAGGCAGACAGGTAGGCTGTGGCTGGAGAAAGTGGGTCATTGGGGGGACTTGCCTTTTGGGGTATATATTTTGTGTCTGGTATGGAGTCTCTCTCTGCTTCCCAATCATCTTATAAACTGGTTTCCTCCTCCATACTCTTCCACCATGATATTTTGCCTCACCTCAAAACCCAAGGAATGGAGCAGGCCTTCTGCAGACCATGACGTCTGAAACCATGAGCCCCTAAATAAACCTTTCCTCTTAAAATTGTTCTTGTCTGGTCTTTTAGTCATAGCATCAGAAAAGCTGACTAAAACACCTGCTATTGTGCTATAATACTAGGCTACTATGTGTGGGTTACTTAAACACAGCACTGTCATCTGTGATAGTCAATCTAATAACCAAGATGGCTACTAAGCCACTAACAAGTAGGTGGCCTATACAGTGTGGATAGATGTTATGGTTTGAATATGGAGTGTCCCCCAAAGCCTCGTATGTTGAAAGTTTGGTTCCCCAATGCAGTGATGTTCAGAGCTGGGGCTTTGGGGAAATGATTGGATCATGAAGGCTCTAACCTCTCAGTGGACTAATCCATCTGATGGCTTAATAATTTGAACAGACTACTTGGAAGTGGTAGAAACTGTAGGCAGATGGGGAACAGTTGAAGGAAGTAGGTCACTGGGGTGTGCTCCTGGCAGATTATCTCTTTTCTCTGGCTCCTTCCTATCTTTTCTTCCCAACTGCCCTGGATTGAAACCCTTTCTTCCACCACACCCTTCTGTCATGATGTTCTACCGCTCCTCAGGCCCAGAGCAATGGAGCCCCCCAACCACAGATTTAAACTTCTGAAACCATGAGCAAAAATAAACCTTTCCTTCTCTAAGTTGTTTGTGTCAGGTATTATAATCACAGCATGAAAAAGCTGACTAATATATTGCTAGAAAAAGAAATGATTCACATCCTGAATGGGTTGGAGAGACTCAGCATGAGATTTCAACCAGCTACTCAGAATCCCACACAATTTAAAATATATAAATTATTTATTTCTGGCATTTTCTACTTAATATTTTTAAATCACAGTTAATCACAGAAAGTAAAACCACAGATAAGGGGGGGAGGAACTATTATACATCTTCTCCAATAGTTAAATGCTGCTACCTTGCCCACACCATTTTAAAATGCTTTCCTTCCCACTGATTTCTGAATTCCCAATACCATGGTAACATCTCCATGCAGAAATAACCACTAAAATCCTTCTCTATACGTATTCTTCATCGCCATCGTGAAGACAGTGTCTTTGGGTCCTCCTTGGAAACATAGGCAGATAATATTTCCTCAGATTAACTATGCAAATCTACCTAAGCCTTACCAGCTCCCTGTGACTTCTGTCTCTACCTTCAATGTTATGTCAAGAATTCTGATGTCTCTACCTCATTTACCATGGGTCATTATTATATCCAATTTTCAAAAAAAATCAGAGAAAAAGATAACCAGTGTCAGGTATGCTTACCAAAATGCTGAACTATTAGTGTGGATGAGTATCCCAGTATCAATGAGCTCTCCCCTATTCAGCCTTACATTCTATCTTCCTAGATCAACACACTCAGAATTCACTCTATAACTATTCCCTCAGTTCCAGATGGTACCCATGTACCAGATCATATAATTCCTTTAGTGGCTATATTCTTTATTTCCCAGTGTTTCTTCCTGACTCAGAAGCAAGGTGGCCAGTAGGAGCAAGTGTTAAAGAAAACACGTGTCACCTTGGATCAGGTGAGAGCATTTCACGGTAATCAGATTTTTGGACAATGTTATTCTTCTGCAAAGAGAAGCTGTATGTCCCAATTGCCCATAATGGTCAGTGAAATTTGAAGGTTCAAGATTCTCAGGTTCATAACCTAATTGACCCATTTCATGTTTCAGGGTTCCCTCTTTCCAAGTCACAGACTGTATAATCCATCTCATTTTATATCTTGCTACCATTATGATCAAGCCAAGTCTCATTTTTGGTGTAGAATACCTTGTGCATCAAAGGATAAGAATATTTTTTGAGATATATCTAAGACCTTTTGCTTTTGAAGTAAGCTTTAATTTGACCCCAAATGCTGTCAAAATCAGCCATCCGAAACACAGCCATATAATTATCATGGCTCTCACATCAAGCAAGTGCATAAGTACGTGATCTCTCCATACTCTGTCTTCAACCAGCACCAGAGGTGAAAGCTTTAAGAACTTTTTATGTCATAGTTTTTTACTGTCCCACTTTCTATCAGCACTGAGCCTCTATTTCCTTCAGTTTGGGCAAGACAACTTCAAAGCATACTCAGGGTGTGCTTTCCAGATTTCGGTGCCGAATACATTAGCCCAGGTTTTCTAGAAAACGGATTCTGAAATGAAGTTTTCAATTGAATGCTTTATTAAAGAAGCATAATCACAGGAAATTGAGAGGATCAGAGAAAAAAGGCAAGGAAATATCAGGAAATGTGTCATAATACCAACTTGGAATCAGCAGTACAAGGAAACAGACCCGTTTATACAGTCCTTCAGTTTATCTTCCAGCTGCCTCATAAATTCTGTCTCTTTTTGGGCAAATTTTCCCCCAGGCCATGAACAATTTGAAGCTTCAAGGTTTTTCCCCTGACCTCTCCAGGCTGCTGCTGAGAAAGACAGAGCCTCCTTGGGTTTGATGAACTGGATCACGCCCAGGCCCTGGCTCCTACTACAGTGTTTAGAAGTTTTGCCTGAGCTTTGCAGCTTTTGCCTGGGTCTCGCAGCTAGAAGTAGTAGCAGGTGTTCGAAGCTATGATTAGATCAGAAGTGGTGGCGAGGCTTGGTGGGTGCAAGAACCACCCGCCTGTGTGGTCACTGGAGCCTCTCACTATGGAAAGCAGGAGACATAGCCATGAGGGGAAAAAGCAACAGGACCTAGTGAATCTGGAAACCTCCCTAAGCCAAATTCAGTAAAAGAGCCAGCATTTGGTGAATATCTACTTAATGGCAACCAGCACCTTAGTAACTTGAAAAACTGGACTTTTCACAGAAGTATGGTGACTTGGAAAGGCTAGAGAAGAACTAGAAGACCTAGGACCTAATATATAATAAATAATGTCTAATTCACCAATGACCTGACATGGCAACATAACAAGAAACAATATTAAATAGAAAGATGTTACAGAAATCTGTCCTAAATAAAAGTTAGGCCACTATTAAAAAATTTTTGGCACATCCACTATGTACTAAAAAAGACAAAGGTACAAGTAAGCTAAAATGATAGTTTTCTGGAGGAAACTGGGAACACAAGAAGTTTATTGACAAATTACAAGGTTATTCTGTTTTCTGAAAATAATCCTTGGTCTTTTGAGGTTCTCGGGCCTTCATAAGAAAATAATTATTTTGTTGAATCACCCATTTTCTGGGAACATCTTACCCCTTAATTTATTTATTTATTTTTGTTTTTTAATTTTTTTTTTTACCATGAGCTTAGAATTGATAGAAATAATTTAGTGTTTGGTGTTTGGATTCTCTCTGAAATAAATCTGACACAGGATATCAATTTTCTTAGCTAAAAATAACAGTAACAACAGAGCTGGTTTGTCAATCACTTTGAGGAGTGTGGAGCACGTAGAAATAGTATATTAAATAAAAGATTGATGCAATGGACATTTCAGTGCTTACGCTATGCTTGATGAAGTAGGACAAAGAATTCATTGGTATTTTGTGAGGAGAGCAAGGAGGGTATAGAGGGGTAGACTTGGATACAATAAAGAAGAAAATTAGGAAGATTATGTATCAGCTTTTGAAATAAATAAATAGCAAGTGGACCTTTGTCTTAGTCCTTCTAATCGAAGGACTAATATTTTCTAATATTTTCCTTTAGCAAACACATGCCCAATTTTAATTAAAATAAAGCATTTTCATGATTAAAACTAAAATAGCACAAAGGAACTTAAAATGAAAAGCACCAGGCCCCTGTCCACCACTACCATACCCAATCCCATTCCTAAAGATAACTATTCTTATTTCTGCTGGGAAATGTCTTCCCATATCTAGCAAATATGTTTCCAAGACATGTAATAAATTCATTAATTTTGAAAGAATCTATTAAATTGGTGCTAAGCAGATGTTTTTTAGTATATGTTTACTAAACCCCTCCACCTGCACATCCATTTCATAAATTTGATAGTTATATCAGAATTTTTTAGTTGGTCTATTAATTATTTATATGACTTGAAATTATATACTCAAACCAGTGTTTCTTGTTCTCTTGATGTTTGGGTTGTTTTTCTTGACTGTCAATGTTATGTTTGCTACAGTTTCTCTACACCAACTCTCTGGCCTACCTACACATTCTAACTTAACTCTACTTTTATTTTATATTGTTAAGAAATCTTGGTAGGGTTCCTCAGGATTATTCTCATACACAAATTTTAGGGACCTACCAAGAAAAATTTTTTTAAAAAGAAGTTTTACCACAATTCTTTCTTTATCTGGTTACCATGCTTCCCTGTGGCCCAAAAGAAGGCTTAGAAAGGCAGCTCTCATTACTTAACATAGCAAAGTCTGAGCCCAGATGCCATTGCTTAAAATGTAAGCATGGGAATGGCTTTGGTAGTCGCTTTAGAAATGTCAACCAATTTTTGCCAGTAGGAAACCCACTTGCGCCCCTGTGATCCCTCTCTGAGTACCACTTATGTCTGGTTAGCATGTGAGCACCTTTAATTATTTTAGGCTGCTTATTCTACAGAAGTAAAAAGAGCCTCTCTTTAGGATAGCTTGAGGAAGCACAAGTACTAAGCCGATTCTTATTGCATCTGTTTGGTATCACTGATACAAATAAATCCCCTAGAGTTGTGAATTATTATTTTATTTTCCTCTCTTCTCCACTGTGTCTTGCAAGGAAAGAGAAATGAATAAAAGCTTGCTTTTGTTCTCATGGTACTTAGTGGGTCTAGGTCCGTATAAATGTTTGCACTCTAATTTCTACCTTAGTACTAGTAAATTAATCTTTGTGTAGACTGAGTAACATTTACATTCTGTTCTGTAATATCAATGAAATTGTCTGAGGGTCATCTAACCACTGATTGAAAGACCGCTGTAAATACGGTTCACTCCTGAGTCAAGGGTAACAATGAAGTATAACTTCATTGCAACTAAAGCAAATATATTTTTAACATTAAGTTCAATGGAATCTCCTTTACTATAGCCTATCGATTGCTCAAAGTTATGCCACACTTCAATTTACTTCATATTGAACAATTATTTTCTTATATTTTTGTTTGGTATTTTCTGAAATAACTCATAAACTTTTGTTTCTTTGGGCACAAAGAAATACAAGACATTTACATTACATCTTTGCTGCCTTTCAGCTTCTCGTTCAACTGTCTTCCCATGCTCTTCTTAGCAGACCCTGTTTTCCTTTTCTGTGTTCAGTTAACATTTTCTGTTATAAGGATTCTGCATTATTTTACGATTTTCTATATCCTACATCTTCCTACTTTTTCATTTTTCATCATCACTTTGGCTGGGTGTGGTGACACATGCCTATGATCCCAGCAACTCGGGAGGCTATGGCAGGAGGATTGCAAGTTCAAAGCCAGCTTCAGCAGTTCAGCCAGGCCCTGTCTCAAAATAAAATATAAAAAAGGGCTGGTGATGTCACTCAGTGGTTAAGCAGCTCTGGATTCAAACAAAAATCTTCCCTTTGCCACAGTTCATCTTCAAGAAATGGTCTCGGGAAAGATTCATTGAAAGTAAAATTTAGCATATACAGCTAGAAATTATTTTATTTTTCCTTCAAATCCTGTGACTGATTGCCTGAATATAAAATGCGTAATAAAAATTAATTCACCCCTAGAGTGCTTTAAGGCTATCCAAAGTCTATCTTCCAGCATGTATTTCAGTGATGAAAGGTCTGATGCCAATGTGATTTTTTTCCCCTCGTGTTTTGTAAGTTGTTTGCTTTTTCTTCTTCTTTGGATACTTTCAGAGTCACTTCTTGCATGACATATTTGTAAAAATTCCTCGTGATTGTATTCAGGGGGCCGTTTCACATAAATACCTTCATCTCTCTGTAATTTAGGGGAGAAGTTCTTCTTTTGTTTCATCGAAAATTTCCTTTATGCACTTTCTATGATTTCTCTTTCTGGAACTACGATTTAAAAGATGTTTAATGTATTGGATTCTTTGTCTCTTACTTTTATTCTTGCATTTTCCATCTCTCTGTTCCTTGGAAATATTTCCTTGTATGATTTTCTAAAAGGTCAGCCTTTCTGTCATGTTGATTTCTCTTTGTGAATTGAATCTGAGCAATAACAATTTCAAGTACTGCATTATTTTTAGATTATAATTTTATATCCTAACCATTCTTTTCTGCAGATGCCAAATATTCTCAAGTAACTCTGGTAATACTAATGAAAGGGAACTTTGTTTAGGTTTTTAACTTTTGTTGTTGTTTCCTGACATATCCACTTGCTTTGCATTATTTATTTATTTTTAGTTTGTTTGCTTTAATCTCTTCTTCCATTCTTTGGGCTCATCTGATATCCCTGAGTCCAGGGCTCTTTAAGATGTGTGAACTGGAAGGGAGGTCCTTTTATTTGAACACCCTCTCCACGATCCTGTTTCTCTGTTTCATTATGCTGTCAATTTTTATTCAATTCCATACTTGAGGTCTTTGCTAAAATTCCTCATCTACTGAAATTCATCACACTGCCATCATAATAAATGTTTTCATTGCCTTTAGACAATATTCTCCTTGGTGATTTACAGTTTTGCATCTTGAGACAGAAAGACCAACATGTACTCTATCAGCCACCTTAAAACTGAACCTCAGTTATCCTAATAAAGCCAATCAGATTAGTTGTAAAAATGTTATTAGCCACCAGCTAAATTGATGGGTGCATCAGTTAACAACTCTTTCATAAAGAATGCACACAGACAGCAATGGATAAAAATGGAGAGGCAAAAGGATAGATTTTTTTTTCCTAGTCACAGAGAATGTTCTAGTTAGTATCTAGTGAATATAACCTTCCTGAAAGTCCTGGATTATTTTAAAAAGAATCCTGGGGTGGCGTGGGGGGGGGGCGCGGGCAGGCTGGAGTGGTGCTTTATTGGTTGTGACCTTTGCCTGGCATGCGTGAGGACATGGGTTCAATCCCCAGCATGACACATACAACTGTCAGAGAAACAAAGGCCAGATGAAAAAATAAATAAAATTAGTTCTTCTTTCTCACTCCTCTCACTGTCTCCCTCTCTCTTTAAATAAACAAACAAACAAACAAAAAAGTATCTTGGGTAAGAATTGTTTCAGGCACAGTTATTCCTGCCTACAGTGAGCTCAATCCCTGGCACTTTCAATCTACTCATAAATCATAATGCCCATTCTAAATAGGAATTAATTTTGTTGCTTTGTATTTGCTATTAAAATTCTATGATTTCTTTTTAATGTCAAAATATATCCCTTTATACTTTAGTGAAGGTCACTAATTTAAGGGGAAGTTGATATGTACAGTATTACCGGAAAAGATACTGTTAGCTTGCGGGTTGGCTTGCATGTACAATTCAATCACACTGGTTTCTGAGAGGCCAATCATGTATAATTTGGCAGAGATTGTAGAGTTGGAGCCTTTTGCAGATTCCATTTCGCTTTTGATAGTTCATGTCTACTTGATAAAAAATAAAATAAAAAGGAAAAGAAAAAAGTATTAACTGTCTTGTTTCTTAAATTAAAATGAGCAGATGATACTGCTTGATCCCCACACAGCTTTGGTGATAGGAGTCAGTCAAGGGTCTGAAGGGACAATGTGTCTAAGAGAAAGCAGATTTTTACTGTTTTAGAGCCCTGGATATCAACTACTGTTTCTAAGCAGACGGAAGATCCAATCTTAAGCAAATCTCCTCAGGACTGTCAATTTAATCCTACCTTATGTTTGATGGCAATGCAGTGTGTTCAAAGGCAAATGTTCCCTGAAATTCGTCTGTCATTTGGGTAGACATAAGGCCTGTGCATGCACACTCTTTTATTATTTTTTTTCTTTTTCCTTTTTTCTTCCTTCCATCTACACTTTTCCTTCATATTTATCTCAATGACAGAGTCATCTTGGATGAAAACCAAATGTGGCTCGTGTTTAATTTAGGGTTCAAGAAATGGAGGATGGCTGAGTCACTATCTCCTTATCTTCTTAACATCCTCACTGACTTAGTCCCCTCTGCTCTCAGTCCAGAACTGAGCTTCAGCTCTCTCCCTGTACCATTCCAGAGAAGAGAAGGGAAGATGAAAAGAGAAATAGATAAGATTAATTATGAGTTTCTTGAGTCTAAAAAAGTGGGTCTACTTGAAGTATTAAAAAAAAAAAATCTTACAGGATATCAGCTCTTTTCTTCTTTTCTCTATCCCCATTAAACTAAACCATACAAGACAATTATAATCTTTAACAAACAGCTACCCTGAAAACTTCTTTGCAAAATGAAATCATAAAAAAAAAACCTTACCATGAGAGAGGGGAACAAACTTAGGAGATAAGACAATACAGTAAATATGGATTAAGAGAATTAGTGACACAAAGCAGAAGTCTCCATTTCTTTCTTTCTTTCTTTCTTTCTTTCTTTCTTTCTTTCTTTCTTTCTTTCTTTCTTTTTTTTTTTTCTGGACCAGAGATTGAACCCAGAGCACTTAATCAACTTAATCACTGAGTCACATCCCCAGCCTTTTTATTTTTATTTTGAGACAGGGCCTCGCTAAATTGCTGAGGCTAGCTTTGAACTTGTGAGTCTCCTGCTTCAAGCGTCCCAAGCCGCTGGGATTATAGGCATGTTACACTGCACCTGGCTCTAGCATTATTTTTTACCATAGTCATTTTGGAAGGACTTTGCCTGTCAGTCCCATCAGAGTGGCTAAAGAGAAATCTCTATAATTATAGGTGTTGGCTTATAAAAATTTCTATTATGCTTCATTACTTTATCAATCAGCAAATGAATAATATGCATGCATATCATATACCAGTATGGATATAATGTTTTTCTCTTAACTTAGGTTGATAGAAAGGGTGTTAGTTTAAACTGTTAGGCACATACAAAGATTGTCATGATGCATAAAATAAATAGCTGTTACTAAACAAGAACTGTGTATGAAGAGAAGGAAACCAGAAGACAAAAGACAGATGGAAAGACCCCTTAGAAAGACCAAGTAATAAAATGCTCGTCATAAATATAGTTTGTCATTTGAGTCTGTTGTGTAAGCTCCTGGGATCATAGTTTTCATTACAATATTTTTGATGGTACCCACTTATGGCTCATTTCCGCCTTTGAATTCTGAGAGGAATGTCCCCAACAGTCCATTTACTCCAAAGCTCGGTAAAATTCTTAATTTAAAGGTCAGTGAAAGGAGTGAGTGGGAGAAAATTCATTTTTCACCAATTATCCAATTTAAGAAGGCAAACACTTTAGAAAAGATAATTTGCTCTTCCCTTTCTCCCTCCCATCTCTTTTTTATTATATGTATATCTGGAGAGGTGGAGAGGAAGAATCAATGAAACGTTTTTCCAGAGATCAATGGCTTTCGCTTATGCTCTCAGTTCATCTCTAAATAATCTTAGGGGAGATTCTCCAGTTGTAAGAAGTATCCAGTAAAGCTTAATTAGAGCTCTGAGATTCAAATCCAAACTGGAGAGCAGCAGCGTGCTAGTTGGATCTCCAGATCAAGAATATTTTGGTTAAAAAAGAAAGAAAGAAAATTAAAAACCTCCTGACATTTTGCCTTTCCCACTGAGGTCTAAAGCAAGCAGAATCCATTTCATAGAAGCTTATGAATGTTTGCTGTTTGTTACAAGAACAGAGAGCACTCACATCCCAATGTCAGTTCGCTGGGAGCTAATTTCACAAGTCCCCAAAGAAATATAAAGACGTTTTCATTGTAGATGCATGAGGTCCATTTTTACATGCTTTAATATTTAATGACTTTCCTACTCTTCTGATTATTTTTCAGTGGGGCAGAGTTCTAGAGAAAATTCTTCTTCCTAGGCATTCCACTTTATTTCCACCATTCTACTTGTCCTTCCTTACCCTTCTGAGAAATCAGTGACTTTCACCTCTTGCTTTTGGCTAAAAAAATCAAAGTAGTTCAGTGTTTTTGCTAACTGTGAACTGAATCCTTTTTTGTGTCTTATCCATGTTGCCCCCCATATTTTAACTCTATGAGGGCTAACATCCTCCAGAAAACCACTTCTACACAAAATCTTTGCCAAAGATGTCTTGTTGGAGAATTTTATCTGCCTTTGTAAGTTTCTGTCATCAGTCTTATTGACATGCAGATTAGCATTGAGGTTTCTCCCACCCCTCATTTGTTTAAAGTTAGACTAATTGCTAAACTCTGAAAGTAAGTAGGAGAAATGGTTAACAGCTCAGCTAAACTACAAGGAGAAACTCAAATGCTGTAGTAATAATAACCACGTTCTGTGTGTCCAATATCTAGTACCTTCCTTCTTCTGCTCTGATAATCATGTTGGTGGTGGTAATGATGATGATGATGATGATTTTGGTACCAGGAATTGAATCCAGGGCACTTAACCACTGAGTCACATCCCCTGCCCTTTATAAATTTATTTTGATTTTGAGACAGGGTTTTGATAAATAAGTTGCTGCTCTGATTTTGTATGTGATAATCCATCCCTAAATATTATATTATGTGCTCATGCACAGATCCGTATACTGTAGGAATATGTGCACACACATGCACAGACACATATGTAAATGCAGAGTCCTATAATATAGGAATTTGTATGTATATACATACCACATATATGAATTGAAGCTTTATGTGTGTGTGTTGAAATTAAAAAAATGATTTCCTTCTCTGGGACTCTCCTGTAATTAGGAATGACCATGGGACCCAGTTTTGCTGACTAGATGCCAGTTTTCATCTTCTTGAGATAGGGATTTAGGATAGAGAGAGAAATATTGAATCTTGGGGGAAACACCCATGCCTTTGGCCTGCACCCTTGTAAACTGAGGAGAAATGCAGGTGCAGGAGAACTGGTGCAAAATTGTGCAGCTCCACCCTGGATCGTCTCCAGTCGGGACCCTGATGCAGCTCTTCTGTGGATGTTGGACGCCCAGCCCAAGTCAGGGCTGTTTCTAGCTCTTGAGACAGCCCGCATTCTCCCTTGAATGTGTATCTGCCTTCCTAAATAAAACTCTGTCTATGCTTCTGTCTGGTTCCTGCTGAAATTCTTTTCCATCTTGTGTGCCAAGGACTCCTCTGGTGCTGAGTTGAGGTTCGCCTGTGAGAACTCCTTGGACCCATCTCTAGAGACATTTCTTCTCCCGTGACATTCTGAATCTAGCATCCAGTAAAGATTCTCAGAGCAGAAAGACTCAACCCTCCCTTTGCCACTTTGCCTTTCTTTTTTTCCTGCTGGAACAAAAATGCAATGCTTACAGGTTCATCAGCCACCTTGTGATCATGAAGACGAATTCCACAAACTCAGGAAGCCAGAGCAGAAAGATAGAAGCAGCAGCTACATCAGTCCTGCAATGCTTATCTCTGGACTTGTTACAGGAGAAATCTAGAGCCTTTGTTAAGACTCCAAAAAGTAGAATTTTCTATCGTTTACAAATTTACAAGACATTTCTCACTGAAATAAGTAAAAAGTGTCAGAACTGCGAATAGCATAGTTAAATTCCTACCTGACTTTATTTCACGGAAATAAATCAGAGTTGCTGTGGTATGAGGCACCCAGCTTTCTCTGGGGCACGCATACGGACTTCCTGAATTGCAGCAACAATCCTGACCCTGTCTAAGCAATCTTCATACGCCTTTGAGGCAATCAGCCTAACTAGTGTAGCAGGGAATTAAAACACATTTTCATTCTGACTCTTGGGGTTGACAAGCTCACCTTTTAGCTTTTTATACCTCTCTGCGGAGCCCTATAACACACAGATCATATATCTGTGTAGCCTTCTGGATTAGGTAGAGAAAGAAGATTCTGAAGCAATGTCAAACCTTCTCACAGGAAGAGTCTTTATTTTTAAGGACAAATAGCAGATGTGTTAAATGTCTGTGATTTTTTTTTTAATAAATAGGAAATTGCAGTGGCAAGGAACTGACATTATTCCTTAGTCTGAAAGCTTTCTTCTTTAAATGACAATAACTGTTTAGTTTTTTCTTTTCTTGACTGGAAGAGAGACTTCCTCCCACCAATACCTCCTCCAACCAAACAAATTCAAGTTCAAGTTCTCTTATACATGATAGCTGGCATTCTTGTTATTTCTTTACTGATAAAGTATAGCCAAGAACTGTTGGTACAAAAATAAGTCTACTTTTCCAGTTCTTGCAAGGATTCCAACAATATGCCTGGGTTCTGGATACCAGTCCTTAAACTCTTCAGAAAGAAGGATCTCAACCCTGTCTCAAAAATGAAAAAATATTAGAACAGGGTGGGGATGTGGCTCTGTAATTAAGCACTGCAGCTGAGTCTGAGTTCAATCTCTGCTACCCGCCCCCAAAAAAGAATAAACTTTTCCCTTCATATAAAATACTGTCTTTAACAGGAAGTATTTCTTCTTTTTTTCTTTTTTAGGAGAGAGAGGGACAGTGAGAGAGAGAGAGCAAGAAAGAAAGAAAGAATCAATTTTTATTTAGTTTTTCATGTGGCTTTAGTAGCTCTGACACTTCGTTGAGTACGTGGTACTGGGGTTCGAACCTCCGTCCTTGCACATGCTAGGTAGGCACTGTCACTGCTGAACTACCACTGCAGCCCAGGAAGTATGTCCTAATAAACCCCAGGAAGGTCTCCCCAGATCACTTTGGAAAGTTGACTGAGCTCCCAGATTCTCTTATAAACATTTCAGGTAGGGATAATTCAGACCTTGTTTCTGTCATACATGTAAAAACTATAAAGCTTAATAATTATTGAATGCCATAATATGATGTGAGATAGAGGTTAGCTAAAGTTTACCTTGAATTCAGTAGCATTTTTCACTCTTTTCAAGGTGAGTTGTTTAAATAAAATTAAGGGATCCTATGAAGATAAGACATTAAGTAGTCTAATGCATTAGGGAAGAAGTAACTATGCACATTTAACATATTCATTACAAATCTGTCTTATCTAGCTAATAAGTGTCCTGAGGACCCAATCAGATAAGGATTTATTTCATTTAATCTATATCTTTGAAATTAATGCATGTTATTTTATATCAATTTCTGATTTACACTATTTTTAAGAATAGCTTCCTACATAAACCTATCTTCCACTCAACCCAGTTAATAAGGTTTTTACTGGTATTGGTTTTAACCTACTTAATGCCTGAGATCATTAAATGCATTTATTTTTGCCCAGTCTGACTGTGATGTTAACTACAATTATTTGCAGTCATGGTCAGTTTTGCTTTGTTTTTTTAACTTTTCTAATGTTGTTGTGATTTTTAATTATCTGGCGACATCTAATCTCCTCAATTAGATGTTCTAATAACTGATTCAAGGTTCCTTTCCTGAGACATTTTTGTGTCCCCAGTAGCACCTACGATGTACTTTGATTACAGGTACTCAGTGTTTCTTGATGGACTGTAACTGCATACACAGCCCCAAGAATCATCAGCAAAAGACACTGCATCAAAGCTGCCAAAATTTTTTTTCATAAGTTTCTAATAAAATGGATTTTTTTGGTTTTCATCTCAAAAAGTTTTGCAAAATGGAAGGCAGATATCCAAGGGAAAAAAAACTGTTATTTTTCAACCAAATGCTCCAAACTAAAGTTGAATATTTTAAAATAGCTCAAGAAATGGGAGTGTATATTTAGAACTCATTTTATTATCTCATCTTGTCTATCAAAATTATGTTTACCAAAAACTATTTAATATGTAGGTTTTGTATGATAAGAGCCACACGGTACTACTGTAACACAAGCAAATAGCAATGCTCTGTAATAGGCAATAAGAAATGATACTAATAAATCTGAGTTTTTCAAATTGTAATTTCATTGTGCATGGAATAAGTACCACTTTGAGTCTTCAGGTCAAAATAAATAGTAATATCTTACAGTAGATAAATTAGGAAGAAATAAGAAACTCTTTGGACAAGAAAATGTTACCATGGAAACCTTAATGTTCACAAGTCATTTTTGAAGGCTTCACTGCTGTGCCAGACTTTTCCCATTTAACTTTCTTTCAAGCTTTTTAAGAAAAATTAAAAAAAAAAAGTTCTTTCACTGCTAAGACCTAAAATGTGACAATGACAATCTACTCTCTGGCCTTCTAAGATCCATATTAATAACTTGTCCTACCACTTCTCCATAGCATGAAAATAACTTAATTAGGGTTGAAAAAGGGATGAAGGGAAAGAAATATGTAAAGGTTGGATTTGAATTTCCTTCCGAGGTGGGGTTGTTGAAGGGAGCTAGGGCAGGGACATACTTCTTTGAGACAAATTGCAGTGCCAGATCACAGAGTTGGCAAAGATGGCATTTTAAACCTGCATTTAAAGCCATTTTGCAATGTTTCTTTGGCATGGAGCTCTCTGAACCCCTAAAGTCAGTGTAGCTTGAGACAGGAAGGAGGGTATATTTGTTGAATTCTCATATTAAGTCAGAAGTGTCAGAAATAATCCCAGAAACTTTTGGCTCTGAACTTTGTAAATTTTATTTATTTTACTCCCGAAGGAACTTACATGTAACACAGCCACCTACGCCTCTGGCGTCTGGTAAGCTGAAACTTAATGAGGCTTAATGGACTTTCGCTTCATGAATCTTAACTGCATTCTTCAGTTTGTCCCTTTGCTCCTTTTCTCCCCACCCACACGCTTGGTGGCAATTGTCTACTAAGAATGATTTCCCTCATATGGGGTCACCATGGTTGAGCTTCAAGATAAATAACTTGGTCAGACTAATTGGACCTGGTCACTCTTTGAATAGGGTTCCTTGATGAATAATCTGCCAGAAACAACCTGTTTGCACCGGATCTTACCATAGGCTTCAAGCTTTCATGAATCCTTTCCTGCTGATGGTCATTTGAATGTGCATTGTGCTTTCTACTTGTTAGTGTCACCTATGGATCCATTGGCAGGCTCACAGGTCATTTTACGCAATGGATCCTAAATCTGAATTTAACAGAGAGCAATAACCCAGTGCCTTTATACTTAAAAAGAGGAAACAAAATCAAAATGAAAACATGCATCTTTTTATTGGATTCTTACCCATAACTAACTCTAAAGTCTTACTTCAAATCACCTAAAGCATGTCTCTTGAAAGCCCTGACAAAATGCTTTAACTGCCTTCACAGTAATGGACAAGTCAACTATTTTCATAAAACAAGAGCAGAGTTATGCAATAAATTAAATTACAATAAAAGTAATTGATTACCACATCACAGAGTTTTCGAATTATCATTCTCTTTAAGGAACATTCTTAAACGATTCCAATATTGGGTAGATTCATCTCTAAAAGTTTGATATCATTTCTTTGGCCTAGAATGCTAAACAAATCAGTGTTTCTATTAAAAATTAAATATGTCATTAGATTTGCAATGATTTTTTTCCTAAAAAAAATCAAAGGAGGTGTAAATGTAAATTTACATTTATTGTTTAGAATGATGGGGCAGTCCACAGAAACAGTCTAGTAGAACTATTTCAAGAAAAGACTAAGTTTGCAGAATCAGTTGTCTGAAATTTTTAGTTCTGACTATTCATACACCTTCAAGTTGATTAGCATCTACCATGGGTGAAGAATGGCACATAATTTAGATATAGCAGCTTATATTGGGGATAAATGATGGAAACAATTTAAATAGAAAGATGCTATTAGGTTAAATTTTAATTTTGAATATTAAAATCATTTCTTTATTGCTACCTTTGTACAATTAATGGGTCCTATTTGCTGTTTTTTTCTGGTTTTCTCTTTGTGGACAACTCCAAGATAGGTTCATGGGTTCTGGTTCTGTTTTCTCAGTTTGCATTCAGTTGTTATTTAAATGCTAGGTGTTAATTAGGACCTCACACCTGTCTGCCACTTAATTCCAGTGAGAAATATTTCATCTGGATCCGCTTTTCTTCCACATGAATTTACCCACTGTTACTCCTAATTCACTTAAAATCATTTAAACACCTGGTTTCTTAAAAGAGTATTCTAAAAACAGATAAAATAGGGCAAAACCAAACTAAACAGAATTTTTATTTATAAATTAATAATACAGATTTTTTAAAATACATAGATGAAAATAAGAGTCTTGGGTTGGATCTGTTTTTTGACTGTGGGTTGACCCAATGGTAAAATTAATACAACAAATCGGATTTGACTTACATACAATGCTTCTATTGCAAACTTCCTTAGGGGGGTGGGGTGGGGAAGTCTAGATGTCAATTAGCCCTGATGTAGGGCTTGAACACAAATGTAAGTATATGAATTCTATGTATTTACCATCTCTGGATTGTATATTCTTTAAAAATCATTTCAGTTGCCAGGGCCCTGCATGGTGACATACACCTATAATCCCAGCTACTTGGGAGGTTGAAGCAGGAGGATCACAGTATAAGGCCAGCTGGTAAGACTGTTTCAAAAAAAAAAAAAATTCTGCCTCATCTTTGTAGATAACTTGTTATCTTGTAGTTACCTTGTTGTTTGATAAAAGTGTCATCATTTTAAATAAACCATTTTAACTATTGTAAGAAACAAAGGCAGTATGTGTGATGTGTGTGGTAAGCTTTATAGCAACTAAAGATGGTTTTTATTAAGAAAAATATTATCATATTAGCAATCAACAGTTAATTTATAATATTTTAGCTTATCAATGTCTTTAGAAATATATTAATTACAAACTGTTTATGAAGTAATTCAGAGAATATAAAAATACATAATGGATTATCTTGTCCTTGTTTAAGGGATTGGTTTTTCTAAACATCTTTGCAGAGCTTCAGAAATCATGATTAAAAATTCACAAATGAAGAATTGAAAATTGAGAGAGATTGTGAGTGATGTGTTTAAGAGAGACAAAACTTGATCACAAGTCTGTTGATCCATTGAACTGAAGAATCGGGGACACAACTTTTCTAAGTAACAAGCTGAACTATAGAAATCTCACTTCCTTACTCTTTATACATGTTCCCCTCCTCCAAAAGGGCCAGATTTGTTACAGATAACTCAAGAGGTACTAAATGTGAATCATTTTGAAAATTGCAATGTACTTTAAAATACTGATTATTCTATTTGTTTCTTAAACTGTATGGACACTCACATTTTATATTATTTAGTAAGAATTTTCTACTAAAAACAAAAATATTCATAAAAATTTAATGTTTCCGAGTATATATTTTCTCTAAAAGTAGAAAACAAAATGGTGAAACTGTCCAAATACAAGCATTTCAGTAGAGTGGCTATTTGGGAAAACATGTTAGTTTAGAAGTAAATTAGTAAAGTAGGCTAATCTGGAAACATCAGGTTTTCTTTAATCAGAAGGTACCTATTATGAACTACATTTCAACCAGAAACTTCCATCTTGGTCCATGGCCTCATGAATCCTTCCTAAGAGAATTTATGAAATTCTACTTCGTAGGCAATCTAAGGAACTCTCATGAGATAGGAAGCATTGAGACACTTCACAAATAGGCAAGAGTGGTTTTTGACCCTGGTGCTTTTGCATCCTATGACTCCTTTATGTAAATAAACTTGGAAAATAAGAAAAGGAATAAATTTGACACATCCTCTCTCTTCACACAGCTTCACTTAACTTACATGATATCAACTACTTTTTTCTCCTGGAAATTCCCAGGGGTATACTGAATTTATTAAACCAAAAGTACTGAAATCTAATGAAAGCATCCTTAAAGATACAGCCACATATTAATCCCCAGGGAAATAAGCGGGGCCATGCAAAATTACTTTCTTTTCCTGAAGCTTCTTGTCTTGCTAAGGGGCTTAATTCCTTTGTATTTTTATGCCATATTGGAGTCCATTTCTTTTTCACTGTTCCACATTTCCCATAGTCCCAGATGACTCACCACTATTTAAATTCTCTCTCAATGGGCTATTTAATGTTTTTGCTGATTTGGAGCAAATATTATTTTGGATTCTTTATTCTAGAGAAGGGAAATTTTGATCCCATAAGTAATTTCCTAAATCATTTAATTTGGTCTGGGAATTACTATAGTTTTTGATGGTAGTTGGATTATAGGCTCTATGCTTATTACTTGAGACCATAAATTTGTGTCTGAGCAACAAGCTGGTAAGTTAAAAATCTTTCTAGTGTTTATTCTTAAGTTGATGTGCTCAAGTGAATCATTAGATTCCTATCAATCTTTGACTGTCCTACACATTCATGAAAACTACTAAAAAGGTGAAGAAACAATAATAGCAAAAATAGTCTTGCGAAACGGAGAAAAACAACTCTTGTAAAAGGAGAAAAAAAAACTTAAATGGAATTTTAGATGGAATTCAGGAATTCACTAGATTTTGATTTTAAGAAAACAAAGAATTAAAAACAAAATGAAGCAAAGCAAAACTAAAGTTCCCTGATCCAACCTTCTCAATTATCCACATAGAATCATTGGATAGTTTTTCTGATATTTTTCTTCATGCTTACAAATATTAATGCTTTATTATTATTCCTTCATTTATATATTTTAGACATCATGTATTGATGTCTTCTGGTGGTGGATGATTTAATTCTCTTCAATAACCATTTCCTTCTCTATCTCATTATCTTTTAAGAAATAACCTTCAGTTGGAGTATAGAATTTGCATTATCTAATCACTAACTAATCTACCATGATTTTTTGTCTCTCATACATTTTTGCTGTTTAAATTTATTAAACTTCCTTTGTAATCTCAAGAAATGGGAAAACATTAAGCATACGTTATATGATAAATGGATAATTTCACTGTGATAAATACATAAAATGGAATATTATCTAGCAATAAAAGAAACAGAAAACAAGGAATAAATTATGATATAGGTAGCAAAAAAGGATGAATCACAAATTCATCCTGCTAAGTGAGAAAAGCTGGACTTGGAAAGTCGCATAATACATTGCTTTTATATAATATGTCTATAACTTTGGAAAACGGCAAAGCTATGGTGCCAACACTGACCAGCCGGTGCCAGAGGCTGAGAATGACAAAGGGATTGGCTGTAAGAATAAAGCTTGTGATGGCTACGTGATTGTATGCATTTTCCAATACAGGCAGATCTGTATAAGAAAAACATTGAATTTTATTGAATATAAAGTTGACCTTAATACAAAATGAAAGAAGCTTTAAAATAATGTATTCATTTATTGCATAGCTTTTCATTCCTTGTGTCCTCCCTCCTCCTGCCCTGTCTTGCTGCTTACTATGGGCCGATCACTCCCCAGTCCTGACATAAAAGTTGTTTCTGGGATTTCTGTTCACCACCATCCTGTGTTGGGGGCTCTCCTGCCACCCTCTTCATTATTTAGTGCTTCTCTTTACCAAAGCAAGTTGCATACCAAGTAAGGGTGAAACTCTAATTAACTTTGATATAAAGTACATTTATTTACATACAAATGTGGAGTTCTGAGATAGGATAAATCAGACAGATTTGAAAAGGAGACCAAGAACCTGAGGTCACAACAAAATTGGACACAGTGATGACTCCAGCTGCTCCTGAAGGGATTTTCCAAGCTCCTCCCAGGACAGCACACTCAGAGAGTCAGGCTGGGCCAAGAGGCGAACGCTCTTCACCACAGCTGAATCAAATAATGAAAGATCATCAAAATTCTATAGGGAAATAAGCAGGATCCTGTAAAATGATTTATTTGTGCTTAAGCCTTTGGCGTCTGGTGGAGAGTCTTTCTTGGCTTTATAAAAGCTACATTGAAATCCCTCAGGTCCTCATCTTTCTTATCATTTTCCTCAGCTTAGAATACTCTGGCCTGTGCTTCCTCCTTCTCCCTCTTTGGGAAAGCGCTCTCTTCCTTAAGGTCCAGGTTCATTGTCTCTTTTCATTCTTAAACAAAATTATCTCCTGGTTTCCCAGTTCTCTTGGTTCAGAACCCTGTGCTAAAGTACTATTTAAAATACAGTCCAAGCATTGAGACATTTAATTTTCTTTCTCCAAAGAAAGAAAATACTCATTTTCTTCCCTTCTTTGTGAGAAAAACAAAAGAAACAAACAAATCACTGAATCTTTGACCTGTTTAAGATGACGGAGTCACTTTCATTCTAAAGATCACTTTCCTGCATTAAACTCACTCTTGTTTAGTTTGCGGTTCTGGGGATCGAACCCAGGGCTTCACACATGCTAGGAAAACACTGTACCACTGAGCTACAGCCCCAGCAGACTCCTTCGCTCTCTTATATATATATATATGTATATATATATATATATAAAACTAAACAAGTTTTTAACAAGATAATATAAAATGTATACAGATTCTGAAGATTAGATTTACCCCCAAGAGTGCCCCTCCCAATTACCCACCGTATCCCTCCCTTCCCCTTCCCACAACAACTCTTTTAGGTGTGCCCTAAGTATTTAATGCTTCCCATCCCCACCCCCCGAGTGTGGGGACCTAAGTTCTTGGCTCTGCTACTCTGTATGAAACCCAGCAGATCTTTCCACCTTTCTGAGCTTCATTTTTTTACATCTATAATATGAGGAAGGTATTTAGAAGATTTTTGGAAGCTTCTTTATGAATGAAAACTGTAAGCTTCTCAAAAAAAAACGTACTTATACTTACTATACTCTGGAAAAATAATACAACTTTATTAATTATATGGACTTTAGGACTATTTCAGTTGACCTACAAGGCTTTTTTAATTTCCTTGGGTTGATGCCCAATAGCGTGTCCCAATTCTTCTTGAAGAACCATACAGAACTTCCTAAAGGAACATAGAAACTCTTCAGCCAAAGCTTTTCAGTCTGCCCCTGTGCCTCTTTGCCTTTCTCCACTATTTCTAATGTTGGAAATAAGTCCGTCTGCCTCCAGGACTTTAGAGTAAGATTCAGACCCCAATTAATGGCTGTGATGCTCTCAGTAATCAGGCCCCGCATTTCATCCCCAAATCTACTGGCTACTGGATGCTCCTTAGCTGCAAGCTCAGCTCACACCTGCCCCTCTCCCATATCTGAACTGGCTCCTCCCTCTTCACCTTCCTTTACAGTCTCCTCCTCTAAGTTTAAAGAGGAACTCCTTAGAGAGACTTTCCCAGATCACACTCTGAAATGTACTATCCCTGTCGTTTTCTCTGTGCTAATTATTATTGCTTCATAGGACTTAAAACCATCTTTGATTTTCTCTAGCATGCCAGTTTCAGGGGGGCAAGGATCTTCCCTATTTACTTCATTACCTTCCAGATACTTGTGTAGGCAGGTGGAGGTGAGGTGGAGATGGAGGTGGAGGAGGAGTAGGAAGAATACTCAATTCTAAGATTTTCCTCTGTATTTCTGCAGGCTTCTGTAGAAACAGATCCTGGGAAATTGTGAGACTGTGATGCTAACATAGGTACACACCTGTCAGAAATATCACCAGGATTTTCTTTTGGTGGATGCCAATTTTAAGAATTCCATCTCTTAGGAAAGGATTGATTGGTAAGTACTAAATCACTGTTCAATAGGACTCAGGAAGTTCTGGTGTGTTATCACACAGTAGGGCAACTATAGATAACAACAATGTGTTGTGAACTTCAAAAAGCTGAAAGACAGGATTTTAAATGCCTTAATCATAAAGAAATAAGAAATGTTTCACTGATTTAATGTTACACTGATTTAAACATTACACAATATATACATGTATTGAAATGTTCCATGGCACTCCATTAATACAATCCATTATTGGGTTTATGTTGCTTTCATCAGTACAAAAATAAATTTTAAAAAATGAAAAGAAAATGAAAATAATCCTATCTTAAGGAAATAAAGAGAATTGGTTTGTTAAAACCTAAGGAAAATAATAGAGAGCGTACAGCAGTATTGAAAAGATATATTTCATTATATTCGTTGCTAGAAATAATATATTCTTGGAGCTGTGGCACCTGTAGAGTAAATGGTTTCAGGACTTTGTGACTTTTGTTTCCTAATTAAAATTATTGTTGTCCTAGTTGAAACTAAATTGATCACACGATTTATTTTTTTCATTCATCTTTGTGTTCATTTACTAAATATATATCTTACATTTTTGTGGAATATGCTGCAGATTGACTTGTTCAACTACTATTTCAATTCTCTCTTAATGTTCCTTTTTATACTTCTGAGGCTAGGAATCAAAACCCAAAATTTTTAGACTCTTTGCAACTACATTTCTAGGAGAAATGATGAAAGGTTTGGAAAATAAAATATAAAAGCAACCAGTCTGAGACAGTGGCCTTGAACAAGATCAGAAGCTCACCAAATACACAAATAGAATCATTTAATCTATGGCAATTGTGGTAGTGGGTCTACAGTCCAATCCTGGTATTTTCAGTGTTGAGCTGCTGGTAGAACTGACAGTTCAGGAATTTCTCCTGGTCAACATATTCCCAGGCAGGCTCTCCAGCTCCTAACATGTCTAAGGTACTTAACATGTCTAAGGCGTGGGGAGGGAACATAGCATGACCTCATGGATATGTTTTTGGAGTCTCATAGCTTGGAATGTTCCAGATTCCTAAACCTCACTGAATATCCTCTATCTGCAAAAGCAGTCCCTCCTTAGTTTTTTTTAAATGTGATACTTTATATTTGTTTGAAATCCCCAAATTCTCTTGCAAGGACATGGGTTTCCTAAACATCCCAAATGCATTTGCTTTATTGCCACCATATTTACAACAAGATCTATAACTAGCATACATCAGGGTGTTAATCACAAAATCAAACTCAAGAGAAGGCAAATACCCTTAAAGACCCAATTTTGCTAATTCATGTGGACAGTAACTTAGATAACACGCGGGAAAATAGACTCTGAGGTAAGATCAATTTAAGCAAAGCTCAGTATAATGGTATCAGCGAACTTAGCAGAGATTGCTTATCCATGTAGTAGTTTAACAAGAAGAAATGGTTCTGTTTGTTTGATTCATTCAAAGAAAATTAGCTGCAATTACAACCTATTACAATGTTTAGATGATAAAAATTTCCTTGGCATAAAATAAGAGAATCTGAAAATTCTGCTATAAATATCAAAGTAGATTTTATCACATAAATTTCAATTTCCTGACATCTATCTATGTCCCTAAAAAGACACAGAGGGTCCTCCCTTAAGCACAGGAATTGAGGAATAAAATGACAATACCAAAATTTTTGTGAAGAGTTGTATGGAATTCTGGAAGCCCGGATGCATGTAGGATATTGCATTTGAAACATGACTCCTAATTTTATTTGAGAGAAATAGTTGCCAGAATGGTGGAAGCCAAACACTAGAATTTAATTATCAGAGACAAGGTAAGAGGTTACCATAGAAAACAGTAAATACGAGAGGGAAAACAAGAGCTGTCTCAAAAAGAAAGAAAAAGTAAAAGGAATGGAGGGTGCTTGATGGTTCAGTGTCAGTGCCCCTGGGTTCAATTCCTGTCCCCTAGTACCAAAAATAATAAACATAGAATCTTGGCTTTGGCTAACTATGAACTTCTGAAAACAAAATGTCCCTTTATATCCTACTTACCATGTATAAATAGATGCAGGGAACCTAAGAGGCCTGACAATAGCCTCTACTGTGAAGACTCACAGCAGATCACCCCTTGCAGAACTGAGTCATTCTACGTATATGCCTCATTCTTAGTTCCATTTAATAAAGGTGAGAGACATTGGAGAAATTCTGCACTAAATCCATCATGAATGTATACTATAGATCTTCCTAGACCTCCTCCAAGGGAATTGTTATCCTTCAACAGGTTAAATGTGAACTAGAGAAATGGAAATATCCATATTTGGGAGTGGGAATGGATTTATTGATCACTACCTCTGAGTTAACAGTAAGTCCTGAGAACATAGATTTACTCTGTGGTCCATCAGTCATAGCGGGGACTTATCTGGATCAGATGGTAAATGGATTTTTGACCTAACAATTGAGTCCATTTACTCTATCTGTGACTGTTGTACCATTCCTGGATATTTAATTGGAATAGAAATACTTGGCAGCTACCAGAACTCCTGTCTTCCAGATAGAAAAGACAAATGAAGCCTCTGGAGCTTTGGGTCCTTATCAAACCATAAGCAGTTGCTTTTTGTTGGTGAACTACAGAGTCTGGCGCCACCATCAAATATTTGTAGGAAGCAGCACTGTAATCTTTAAAGCATCTCCATCTTAATTTGGCTTGTACAGAAGACAAATGAGTCTTGGGGGATGACAGTGAATTCCCACAAGCCTGTCTGGAGGTTATTATGATTTCAGCTATTTTTCCAGATATGGTCTCTATGAAGAAATCGTCTCATCCCCTAGCAGCCGGTGTTCAGCTACTGATCCAGTAAATCCCATACTCTTTCTTGTAGTATACAGAGACTATAAGGGGTAATTTGTTTTCAACTATCAGAATCAGAAGTTTACCTTCACTATCTTACCTCAAAGCTATGGTTATATTTAGCTTTGAATCTTAACTTACCCACGAGGGATTGTATTCATCTCAATGTTTCTAAGACATCGGCTTTGTCCATTCCATTGATTACAAGATGCTGAGAGCACTTGGGAAACACATTAGCAGCTACCAAGAAATCGTGGTAGGCAATAAACACACCATAATATTATGGCGTAAAACCTCCTCCAAATGCAGACACATCACTTCAGTAAAGCTCTGGGAAGCCCAGTGACTATGGGCATGTAAGGCAGTGTGAAAGACAAATTCCTACTGTTTTTGTTCTCAGATTACAAAAGAACCAAATATTTAATGGGTTTCATTAGATTTTAGATAGTACATATGCTACATTTTAGGTGCTATTCTGAATAATTTATAAGAACTTAAAATTGCTATCTTAAAATGGAATTCAGAGAAAGAAAAGGTCCACAGAATTGTCCAGTTGCTAGAGAAAGCAGCTCTTCATTTGGCCCTCAGGGTCAGAGGGTCTGTGCAAGATTAAGAGGCTACATGACATCAACCCAGATAGGAAAATCATGATGTAGACTTGTAGGGTTTTGAAGAAAATTCATGCCCCTCAAGTAAATAACAGTTCTACTTTCTGTTAACTGTTCCTATCATACCCAGATTCTGGTAAGAGCCAATCATCTGGCTGTTATATATCACAGTCACCCACTGTGGTCTAGAAGTTATCTGACTTATCATCATATAGAGTGAAGCATGCCCAGTAGTGCTCCACGAAACCTGAAGCAAGGAGGTTATAGTGGCCAAGAAATATGTTTAGCGATGGCTGATGTTCCAAGCCCATCTGCTTCTCCTCTCCTCTCATCTCGCACCCAAGAAATGTGACATCCAATGCCTAAAATGAGGGAAGAATAGAAATGTTCCAGTTAATTGGTACAGCTAAAAGGTTCAAATAGAGGAGTGGCACTGAGGAATTTAAGTCTGATAGATGAGAAGAAAATGAGATGTAGTGAAGAATTAGCAGGTATTAGAATATGAAGTGGCAGGCTGGAGCAGTGACACAGCAGTAGAGCTTTAGCCGCAATGGCGATACAGTAGGAGATTTTTAATCTGTTGCCCATCAGTGTGTTATGATCTTACCTGCATTTTTTAAAAACATCTGTCTTGCTGCAGATGTTTGGTGATTGGGTTAGAGATGGCACATGAGACCCTTGGTAATCCAGTGGAAGAGGAGAATGCCCTGGGCAAGCATTACTGCC
This sequence comes from Aplodontia rufa, assembly GCA_004027875.1. Lineage (NCBI taxonomy): Eukaryota > Metazoa > Chordata > Mammalia > Rodentia > Aplodontiidae > Aplodontia > Aplodontia rufa. The sequence continues at coordinate 34,267 of PVKS010017440.1, forward strand.
ATGGGATATAGAAAATAAATTATTTAGGAGAAAAAATTCAATCAGACTTGGTGATTAATTGCATAAGAGAAATGAGCAGGAGAGAGAATAGGTCTTACGTGTGACTTGAGAAAAGCAGAGGATGGTGACAATATTCACTGCTATAGATGCCACAGCTAGTGGAGTAGACTTTTGTTGTGAGCGAATGTGGGGAGAGGGCTGATGTGCCCTCTTTCATATGTATTGTGATGAAATGTCGGTAGAACATTCAAACTGGGATATTTAATAGGCAGTTGGACATACAGAAGCTTGACCTGACAGGTTTAGGTTAGAGACTCATGCAAGTCATTGACATATAATGCTCATTAAAACTGTGGAAATGAATGAGGTAGCCCTATAAGAAAAAAAAAAAAGGAGACCTAGGCGAGAATGGGTAGGGGGAAAGGCCAGACTTGACTGCTCTTAGTTCAAGTTAGAGATTGCTCATGGAGTTATATGGATACTTGACTAAGACAAGTAGGGATGACAGTTGTCTTTTGCTAAAGAGTCTAAAAAATTCTGAGGAGAATTGTACGGAATTAAATATGTATATTGGCATGCCAATACTGAAATCTCTCTTCTGCTGCTTATCCAACATAAAGAGAATTTTTGATGTACTGACTGTAGTTTTAAAAAAATATTTTAAAAGGTACACAAGAGAATCCCCAATTAGACTGAGCCAGTTAAAACCAATCAAGAGAGCTTAAAGAAATCATGGGAAGTTTTGTATTTAGCACGCATGGCTGCAGAGGAAGGTTGGCAGCATTTCCGCATAAACAACTGTTTTGTCTCACTATTTGGGGCATTTTTAATCTTACTCTCTAAAGGATTATCCTGCATGAAAATCAATCTGACGCTTTCACAACAGCTGCAGACAACTCTTCCTGAGTGTAATAATGCCAATGCACGAACTTCTTATCGCATCTCCTGCAATATCTACCTGAATATGCCTTGTCAACACAGCAGAAGGAAATGTGCTAGCCATGCTGTTGCGCTGTTCCCACAACATCAAAACTAGTAGTTCATGTAATAAAACAAGAGAAAAAATTTAAAAATGCTGTGGCTATGCATATGTGACTCTTGCTTAAGGTGCATTCATCATGATTTTGGCAATAGTTTTATTCTTAAAATAGCTTTATGTCATTCTGGTACCTGCCTTCTAGAGTTTTATAATATTTGAATGGCTAGTCTTTAAAAAAAATACTATATTTCAGAAATACCATTACATAGTTTGGATTTTTCTATTTTTTTTTTTAGGACTGTTAGTTTTTTGTTTAATTCAATAACAACCTCAGTAAAAACAAAATGATTTTGCATATCCTTAAAAAATAAGCCTTGGCACATGGTAAATATTAAATAATTGTGCATAAAAAATCTGATGAGTTTATTTCAAGTGCATACTTTTCCCATTTTTAACCTATTTTTTTTATTTTCATGCCTAATTTTGCCAAAGTATGCTGGCAAAATTCTAATATTCTCTGTTGATGAGGTGATGCAGAAATAGGCACTCTCAAATATGGCTAGTGAAGATGATAAATAGTATAGCCCTTCTGGATGGGAAATGGCAGTTTGGTATTTTAGAAGAAAATCATTGGTAGGGAAAATTGTTGGGGAAGGACAATTCCAGCAGGAAAGCTAGAGAGAGGGCTATTGCAAATATTTAAGTAAGCACAAGAAAGAATAAAATGTGATTTTTGTAATGACACTTTTTTAAAAAGACAAGCACAAGTTAAAGTTTTGAATAAAAGAATATGTACCAAGACATTAACAGTTTGGGAGATTTGGAGTTTCAAATACCTGGATATGAACTAATTCTGACATTTACTAGTTGGCTTTATTGTGAGAATTAACTGCTCTAAACCTCACTTTGCTATTCTGTGAAGTGGGGATGCTATGAACTCTTTCATGATAGCTCTGTATGACATCATGCCTGATTTGCAATTTAAATGTGAGCACTTTTCCTTCTCTTCTAATGACTCTAATGAGGGAGGTAAGAGACAAGGGTGCAGGGAGGAAAAGAAGTGGACACTTGGAACTCCAGCTGGCAAAAAAGGATCCATATAATGAAACATCATGAGCACTTCTAGGTTTAATATACGATATTTTTAGTAATTGTCTTAGACTCTGGCCTTTTCAAACCAAATCAAAGCATCCTTTTAGTATTCTTGGAAATAAAATTATTCTCCCATTAGGAAGCTACCATGTACCTTTTCAGCACAGCATACACCGAGTCACAGCAAGCTGTCCTCTGAGATTTCAGCATGGTGGAATGGCTTTTTTATTTTTATGCTTAAAGGTGTGAAATAGCCTTTATAAGAGTCACTGCATTACTTCCTGGAAGGCAGGCTACTTTTGAAATGGCTTCACTTGGACAGATTCCCAGTGATGGTCCCCAAATGTGCCACCAAGAAATCCATATCTAATAAGGCCTTACCATGATAAGAAAGAATACCAACAGCTGGAAATCACTTTATTCGTAGCTGCTTACTTCAGCTCAGAACACAGTGCTTTTGAAACAAGGTACATGCTTCCAACCAGAAAGTGGAAAGGGTTTTGATTCAGGTCAATGTTTGCCTTCCCCTCTACCTTATTAGAAGGAAAGAGAAACAGAATACAGAGGTTACCATTTGTTAACCACTAGGTGATCGGGGCATCTTGCTGAGGAAAAAGGACATAGCTCCACAACAATTACTCATCTGCTAAAGCTGCCATGATTCTAAGGGCTATTTCAGTTTCCTATAAATTTTCTCTTTCAGAATATCTTCTTCTTCTAGAATGTATATGATTATGCCCATAACCCCTAACTCTTAAATATGCACAGGGCATCTCTGTACATACACACACACACACACACACACACACATATATATACACACACATATACGTTGAAGAGAACTGTCTGAAAGGGTCTGTCCCGCAAATCCTCACTGTCTTATTAATGTAAACATTATCATGTTGTGTGCCAAGGGACCTCTGATGAGTTCACAGCACAACTCCATGTTTCTAAAACATGATGGGAAGATACCTGCATCAGAACCCAGAACCATCAGAATACTTATTAAAATGCAAAGTCATAGACTCCACCCCTGTTATTTGCATTGTGACCCCATTTCCAAAGCATAAAACCTTGCAACCAATGCTTGGAGAAGCTCCTTCTTTAAATTAGGTTAGAGTCCTTCAGCAACCAAAGTGGACCTCCAGAGGGCTGGAAGGACGTACCAAGGGTAGTTAGCAATGCTCTCTCAGTAGTAGCTGTCATGAAATGTGTATGTATGTGGAGGCTCATGTATTATTTAGGACAATCTGATCACCAGAAACATCCTTAACACTAATCCAAAATGCTGCTTTGACTTATGTCAAAAATCTCGTGGTTACAAAAGGAATAATGTGCATGCCAATGCAAATTTTCCATTGCCTTTCTTTCCACTGATGGCATTAATGTGGTAAAAGAGACCTGGAGTTCCACAAGAAGCAAATAAATGAGATTCTAATTATAACTTGACTTGATAGACTGATTATACATAGATTCTGTTGGCCATTCATGTGTAACAGTCAGGAATGAGTAAATCTTCATGGCCTAGGTTTCCCTTAATTCCTATTAAAGACTGCCACCGGAGATTAGCTAGCAAATTAGTGGTTCAGTACTGCAGATTTCATATCTATTTGCTCAAGCAGCAAGTGAAGTAGGCTGCTGAGTGAGGTAGGCGTAGTGGCTGCAGTTTTAGGTTTCTCACAAATATTTCAGATCAGTGCTGTGTAATATAGCAGACACTAACCACATATGGGTATTTAAATTTAAATTCATAAACTTAGACAAGAAGAAATTCAGTTCCTCAGCAGCACAGACACACTTCCTGCCCTCCACAGCTACATGTGGAGAGTGGCTGCTATTGTGGATGGCACAGACAAAACATCTCCATCATCATGGCAAGTAATTTGAGATAGCTCTGTGTTCCAATGATTTTCTGAGTCAATATGACTTAGGGAAATAATCAGAAAGTATAATCAGGCTTGGATTTATTTACTGTTTGTTTAATGAATCAACTATAACAGGATAAGAAAGAGTGAGTTTTAAGCTAGTACATTAAGCATTTGCCATTGCTCACTGGGAGTAGGAAAGCAGAGGGAAGGACTTAATTCTAAAGCACTGATTGATGTCTGATAATGTAAACGGGCTTGGAGTGGAGGCTCAGCAGTTATGGTGCTTGCCTGATGTGCGTGAATACACAAGTTCAAACCCCAGCACTACGTACACAATGAAGTGTCCAAGGAATGAAAGTCACATGAAAAGCTAAATAAAGATTTCTTTGCTCTTTTTCTCTCTCTCACTGTCCCCTCTTTCTTTAAAAAAAAAAAAAGTGTTGTAGGATCTCTCCATCCCATGTGTGTGAAGTCATCAGATCACACAACTAAAAACAGTTGAATATTAAAGATTCATGCACCTTTGGGATCTCAGAATATAATAGAGTGAAGGTGAATTTTTAATTTTTGATCCGTTTTACTTCACTGTTTTTTTCTATTATTCCCCTGTGAAAAATCTGCTTTGTGTTCTTCAAACCCATATTACTTTTTTTTCTTGTTTCTTAGCCCTGACTTCAGCTCCTTTCTTAGCATTTATGTCATTGAGGGCCATTTTCTCTTTTAACCCTTTCCTTTAAAGCACAACATATAGAGATCTATGCTCCTATACCTGTATGAATTTACTTACTTAGTAAATATGTACTTAAATCTTACTATCACCACTTCATAAAATGTAATTTTTAGTCAAGAAACCCATAGACTAGATATGAGGTGTCCCCCAAAGGTTCCTATGTTAACGCAGGAACATTTGGAGGTGAGATGATTGGATTGTGAGAGATGTGACTTAATCAGTATTTTCTAGTTTGAATGGACTAGGTGGTAACTGTAGGCAGGTAGGGAATGATGGGAGGAGGTGGGTCACTTGGGGAGTGCTCTGGAAGGGTGCATCCTCCCTGTGATCTCTTTCCCCTTCTTCTTCTCCCACTCACCGTTTCCTGGCTGCCATGAACAGGGAAGGGTTACTCCACCACAACCTTCCACCATGATGCTATGCTTCACATCGGGCCCAGAACAACAGACTAAGAGACCATGGAGTAAATCTTTAGAACCATTATCCAAAATAAACCTTCCCTCTTCTCAGATGTTCTTGGAGGGCATTTGGTCACAACAGCATAAAAGTGACGAATACACTAGTGTAGGAAATAGAGAAGTAAGCAGTCAAGTTGAACACCTGATTGTGTTTTAGGATGTATGATTCAAAGGGTATCATGGGAGCATAGATGCTGGAGAAGGTAGAGTAGCTTCTCTGCAGAAATGGTGTCTGAGTTTTAATGGGGAAAGGAATTCCAGAGAGAGAGAGGAGCACTGCGGACAAATGCATGGTGCGGAAAAGAGAAGGGCAGATCGCTGGTGTCTAGGCAGGAGCTGACAGTGACAAAGCTGGAGCAATGAGCACACAGCAGAAGACAAAAAGGCTTATGAAACTAGAGAATGAGTTACACACTGTAGGTCATCTCCATTTAAGATAAAAAATAATTTCTGAAAATAAGATGTTCTGGAAGAAAGTGTATCAGGAGTCTATTTTTCTTTATTTTAGCTGTGAAAATTTATCAAGTATTGCACACCAACCACAAACCTTTACATAATTCCTTAAAATGCACATACAGTATTACATATATGTACATAAGCAACCTACATTTCTACATAAATTTATCATCTTAGAATTTAAAATGCTTTCAGTATCACTTCCTCATCAACAATTAATATGGTCTCAAACAAAACTCTGTCTTTCCAAAAATTTACATGATGTTAATATTCTACCACTGATTTTTGGAATGTAACAAAAGACCTTCCCTACATTTAGTTTTATAAAAATGCTATCTTTATTTTTAGGAACATAACTATAAATATTTTCTATGAAGGTTTAAGTAGAAAATCACTGTTGTAAAGCTACATACATCCTATGAAGTTTAGATATTAAAAACCAAGAGAATTTCTTTTTAGCAAACATCATCCTGGGAGATATTCCCTGAAGTATATCTGAACATTGCAAATTAATTAAAGTGCCCATCAGCATATCTATCATCCTGTTCACATCTGTTTCACCTCTCCTTTGCATCCGAAGTAACAACTATCTTGATAGTTTACCCATTTACCAAATGCTTATGAATGCTTAAATTAATATGTTGTGTACTGCTATGCTTTTTGAACACTATATAAATGAAAACCTACAGTTGTTACCATGTCACATTGAGAAACATCAACACGAGATGTGAGTTTGGGGTACATCACTTTTTCACTATTGAACAAAGCTACGCATTGTATGTTTATTTCAAAAAGGATATTTTCCCTATTCTTCTATTAATGATCTGTAAGATTTCTTTCTGGCTTATTTTTTACTTGAAATAATGTTGCTAAAAACACTTGTATCCATTCTCCTCATGCAAATGTATGATATTTTCAATTATGACTGGAATTACAGTGGCTGAATTTACTAGATTATAATGTATTTATGTTTCTGTGATTGCAGCACCTAGTACTCTCAGAAGCTATATATAAGAATTTGTGTAACTTCAAAGCCTCACTAACTAGGTTAAGATCAACATTTTGACTTCTGCCAAATTTGTCTTGAAGGTGGCATATAATTTAAGATTTTTATTTCTTTTCATGATTGCTAATGAGCTAGAATAACTTTTCATATGTATTAGCCACTGAAGATTATTGTGAGATAGTCTTGTGCCTATTGCTTAGATATTTTTCCTGTTTTCGGGATGTATTCTTAGGATGCTTTGTCAGATTTATTTATTTTCAGCAAATCTTATTAGCAAGATCTAACAGGAGTTCAAGGCTATGAATTTCTTTTTTTTTTTAAGAGAGAGAGAGAGGGAAAGTGAGAGACAGAATGAGAGAATCAACTTTATTTAGTTTTTCATATAGTTTTTGTTGCTCCAACACTTCATTGTGTATATGATGCTGGGACTTGAACTCAGATCCTTGTGCATGCTAGGCAAGCACAATACCACTGAGCCACTGCCCTAGCTAAAAGCTATGAATTTCTAAGTGTTGTTGTAGTTATGTACAAATGGCACTTAAAATGCAATATTTTTATTAGCACTAACCTCTAATATGTTAAAATAGCCTTTGCTATTCTCTTTGACTTTTGAGTTTCTTTAGTTGTGCATGTGAATGATTATATTTGATTTTTTCCTGGTCTTTACAGAACTGTATATTCTCCTTAACAATATATTCCTTAGAATCTTACGTTTGCTTGGATGCTGTTTCTTTGTAAAAGGCAGTATGTCTTCAAGGCAGGCAACACAGCTTTGGGCTCCAGTTCTGTCATCACTGTGACTGTGAATCACTTATTTAACTTCTCTGGCACTCCTTTTCTTCAAATTAAATTGGGGATAATAATCTCTGTCCTTGAGTAGTGGTGAGGAGTAAATGAGAGACTGGAAAAGTCCTCAGAACACTGCCTGAACCAGTCCAGGTGCTGAGCCCGTGCCAGCTACTGTAGTGGTGAAGAGGAGGAGGAGGAGGAGGAGAAGGAGAAGGAGAAGGAGGAGGAGAAGGAGGAGAAGGAGGAGAAGGAGGAGGAGGAGGAGGAGGACGCTGTGTGGAAAATTCTACCCTCTAGAGGCTCCTGTTGTCCTTTTGAAAGGGAGTTTTTTGATTAATGGTTGGAAATTTCTGGGTAATTTCACTTATCACTCTTTT